>NDXB01018548.1:0-35653 GCA_002631895.1 Agapornis roseicollis
GTGATGAGAGAGGCTGAGAAATCCATCATTCCTTGCCATTCAGTGGTGCTTCCAAGAAACATTGGAAGAAGGCATCTCAGGCAGAAACTGAAAAGGATTAAGGAGTTGGTTTGCACTCTGGAGGTACAGATTCTGGTTAGGGAACTGCAGTGGGCATTTCTCTTGTCCCCAGGCAGGTAATCAAAGTTCTTTGTTACTCAGCAGCTTGTGTCATATGACGTCAGGGCTGCTTATGCCTCTGCAGAGGATAATCTAGTAATCTAATGCATAAGATTCTTTATGATAATGTACGAACAATCTGTTTAAAACAAATGAGACTTGGACATTTTCACTCAGGGAGTATGTTTGGAATTTGCAAGTGCACTTCAAAGCTCAGCGGCAGTCTTGAACCAGAGGGAATGAAGTGACAGACAGAACAGAGTGTGGTCTTCCTTTCACCCAGATGTCACACTTAGCTTTCAGACAGTGGAAAGAAGTGGCAGCTGGCACTAACACCCAGGCGCTTACTCTTATCTAGGTTTTCTTATTACTAGCTCATCTTGCTGCTAGCTTTTTGAATGGTGATTTCTGTGCTTAGCAACATGGTGATAAATGTGGTTAGAGGGAGCACATGTGCACTTGCTGGCTCATTTAAAAAACCCCACCAGTTTATGAATATGGATTTTGCTCAAGTGGGAGAAGTGACAGTAAGTTGTTAAACTAAGTAATGTGCCTGGAGTCTTTTAATGAGTATGTCAGAAAAGTATTCAGAAGATTTCCCAGTCATTTTATATTTAAAAACAACTGTGTAATAAGAATAATGTATTTGGGCTTTAGCTTTTCCTAATATTCTTACTTTGTTTTTTATGACGTATCTAAAAGGCTGACCTTCTGAGTGAAAAGCATGCTAAAAATGCCGTAACTATTCATTTTTAATGTAAAATTGTATTCGTTAAATATGTATTATGAGTGATGAAACAAAAAGTATTGAATTTGGTTCGACTAAAAATGCTTGAGTTTCTTTGGTCCTAATACACTTTATGCAGTTTTGTTTTCAGTTATTTTGGCTCTGAGCTTTAGGTCTTGTAGTCTTGTGGATATCTTACTGGGATGGGTGGTTACTTTCTGGAGCCTAATCCAGAGAGGCAAAGTTTGCTTAGTATTTAGCTGTTGCATATAAAAATTTCTCAGTAACCACTGTCTAAATGCGACTGCATTGCTCTTTTCCAGGACAGCAATGACTAGGTAATTTGAAGAATACAGGTCCGTAACTCCTCAGTTCTGTAGCATATGCCATAGAATTTGTCACGGTTTCTGTTCCACCTAGACTTGTGTTTCTCATTGGATATCTGAGATTTTTTTTTATAGTGACAGAGGTTTCTGCTCTATAAATATGGGAATAATATGTCCAGCTTTAATCACTACTTAAAACAATTGCCTGTTGTTCTTAATGCATGTCAGACTTTGACTTTTCATTGCATCTCATTGTGCTGGTTGTGCGTGGTCTTTCTGTGCTGGCTAGTTAAAGTTTGTCTGTATTTGGAGAGTTTAGACCCATGGAGCATTCTTGCTGCAAGTCGGATCTGCCAGTGGTTTTCAAATTTTCTCATGGTTCTCATCATTAGTATTTGGTTTGTCAGTGTTTTTCTTCACATGGGCTCACCAGAACTGTGTACGCTTCCAGTTGTGCTTGCACTGGGTATCAGATACCCAGTGTTAACATCCCATTTCCTCCAACACAGCATTCCCTACTTACAAAGTTCAAAGCATACTAGTTTGTTAGGCCTCCATCATTATTTTGCTGTTTTCTTATGATATCCAGTAACATATGGCATAATACTATCAAAATGAGGGCCAGAAGTGTCAAAATGAAGAGTAGTGCTTTACTATCCTTTCGTTTTTGGACAGGAAGGTGATAAAAAGGAGTGCTGTGGGAGCCGTCACCCTGCAGTGAGCTCTCTCCGCAGGCAGCATGTCCTTGCGTATCCCCAGTGATACTTCTTGGGCTTTCTCATGGTATGTGCATGCCCCTTTCTTGAGGGGGTAGAAATGGTCGTTAGTTATTTGTTTGCAGAAGACAGTTTTAAAATGTAGTTGTGGAAACCGATTATGAGGTGGAAAAATTGCTTGGACAAAATAATCAGTAGATTTTGCTTCCCCTGAATTGTTGTGAGTCAGTCTTTTTTCAGGTAAGGCCTCTACCTTGCAGTGATGAGGGTTTTGTCACTGGATGCATGATTTCAGTTTGATGATACTGGAATGCAGGTTGTTTGCTGACGATAGCTGATTTTCATGTCATCAGCAATATTTGTGGAATTTGTTTTCCCTATCTAGGTCATTGCTGAGCATTCCAAAGCCAAGAACTGGTTGCCAAAGAGCCCTATTAGAAATACATTGACTCAAAGATCCTCATTTGAGGCTGGCTCCATCTTTTAACTGTTTTTCAATGCAGTTAATCTGTCTTGTTCATTTGCCTGCATTAGACCTTGCTTTAATGCTGTTAATATTCTGAAGCAAATTTATGGTATCGGAAGCCCAGCAGCTTTTCTGGAGGTAGTTTGGTTTTAGTAAATTATCTTGCTTCAAGTATCTTCTGTTTGTTTAAAACAGGTACTGTAGCAGCCATCCTGTATTGAGCATTGGGTAGGCCGAGATGCCTGTGTTATTAACTAGGCTCTTGCATTTATACTTAAGTACTTGCACAGTGTAGTTCCCTTCAGTTTGGGATCTTTCCCTTTGGTTTTGGTGGAAAGGAGCTGGATGCACACCAAGGGTTGATGAGCTGTACCAGTTTGAATCACTCACTGTGTGTTTGGGGAACCCTAACAATTTTGCTGGTAGTAGTTTTCTGATAAAATTGCAGTTTAAAATTTGGAGTGCCAGTCTGCAAAGTAAAAGGCAGGTTTATGTTGCTATCTAGTATTAATTGCTTGGTGCTTGTTTCAGGAGCCTTCTACAGGCTAAATGCATTTACTATTGTGGATCTCTTAGTCCACTCAAGAGCACTGTACAGGTGTACCTGTTCAGGTGCCTTAAGGTATTTGACTGGAAAAGCCTTAGGCTATTAGTTGGATGGTTGTAAGTTGAAATCCCTAAATCAGTAGTTTTTGCAATGTTGAGCAAATTACTACTACAAGTTCATAGATGAAGTATGTATTTCTTAGCGACCTCAGAAGGGGCTTTTCTTCAGCTACCCAGCCTTGTGGGCATTACCTGTTGCAGTATGAAGAGTTGAGTGTTGTCAGCTTCCCAGGATTTTTTGTAAGGTAAGTTGTGATGATTATTTGATTTGCTTGGGAATGGACTTGGAGCACAGTTAAGAATTGTGATGGAACAACCTGTCCAGGTCATTCAACAGGATATTTAAAAGTTAGAGGAAGTGCATAAATATAAAGGGCTCTGTACTGATAAAGCTTCTGTGTTTACCTTATATACAGGATTGTGAACTACACTGCCACTTCGAGCTGTATTGGTGGCTACATCTTTCATTGAGATAGGGTCATGCTTTATGTAAGGGACACATACACTGTGGGAAAATCTGCACACTGGAGGTATGCTTAACCCTCACCAGGAGAGGGGTATGTTTGTTTTTCTAGGTCTGGAGTATGGAGAAACCCTTCCTAATAAAAGGAGAACGGTTTAAGCTACTGCAGGCAATACCAGGCATTCTGCTATTATGCTCCTTAAATTTATAAAACAAAGTGGGTGGAAGAAGGAAACCAGCCAATTTCTTGCCTTTTTCCTGAGGTGGCAGGGAATTGAAGGAGGCTTGTGTGCGGTTTCTCTGTACTGCTTTTATTATGTTGATAGGAGGAAGGTAAATAACATTGATTATGAAAAAGGTACTGATGTGCAGGCAAGCAAAATGTTGCTGTAAGCATTTGGGGGTTTTGCACTGACAGAGAAACATCTCTTGAATGTGGGTTTTTGGTTTTTTATCACAGTAGGGTTTTTATAGAAGCTATGAGATAAGGAAAGCAAGTGCCTGGAAGACATAGGGTTAAAATAATTTTAACTTAACTGAGGTCTAAGGTAGAGAACAATGTTTGTGTTGTAAATCTGTGGTGTGATAACAGAATTTAGTAGTCTTACTAACAAGAGTGAATTACTTCTTTCCATCCTTTTAATGAGTGAATTATTTCTCACCATCCTTCTAATTATCAGTTACTTTGGAGACAGTGACTGCTTACTTCATCTTGAAGACCCCTGCCCACGACCATAGGAGGGCAGTGCACAAGAGCCGAAGGGCAGAGATTTATGATAATGAGTACCTAAACTAATTGTAATAGTCCTGCCCACTCTCTTGGGAACCTAAAGAACATGCATGTTTGTGTCTAACAAACATCTGCTTGCTTAACCCCTTGGTGTGCAAGTTAGGAGGAGCGATCCCCCTTGCACCTGTGCCGTAATAAATGTACCTGCTTTATAACTCTGATTTGTAGAGTCTGATCCCATGCTTCAGCTGCTGCTCTTGAAAACGGAGTAAAGCTCCTCTTTTTCTCTCTGACCCGGAAGGTTTGCCTTCCGCACTCTAAGGTGGGGGGTAGGTTTTGTCCTTTTTCCTCATTGCCTGTGTTCTATCTTACCTGGTTGTTAGGGTTTGATGTTGTGACTGCTGGGCTCACGTGCCAAATCTTACCTTTGTTATGCAAGTTCAAGGAAAGGGTAGTTTTGCAATAGGACAAAGGAGAAAAGAAGAGATGTAGAATGGTGGTAGAGGTTTAGAAAAGGAGTTAAATCCTCTGCAGGACTGATGGCCTTTGGAAAGGGAAGAAACAGAGGAGAGAAGGCAGTATGATACTGAAGACAGGATAGACCTTTGTTACTTTTTAGAAAAATGAAACAGGAAGTCATATAACATGAATTCAGAGTGAAGCCTTAGAAACCCAAGTGAGATAATTCTGCTGTTGTTGTTTTTAATATTGCCGTTAAGAGTGGCACACAAGAAGTAGAGAGGGAATGAGTACTTCCTCAATTGCAGAATGCATCGCGCAGTGAGGATTTTTCTGGTTTTGCTTTCTTCCCTGGTCCACCTTCTGTAGCAGAGCTCATTTCAGACTAGTGCATGTCTGATGTGAATAGCAGCCTGAGCAAGCTACTGACAGTGTCCACCTGGATATATACTATATGTGCTGTATGCTAGACTTACCTTTATGTGGGAATTCAAGCATATGTGATGATGAAACTGTTTTCCTGTTGAAGGTTTTACGTATTGTTTCTGTACGCAAAACGATGAGGATCTGGATTTTTGTAGAACAATGTTTTCATTAATGTGTATATTTACAAAGCAGCAGCCTAATGCAGAAAGGTCTTTGGAAGTTGCTTGCAAATCTGAATACACTTTCTTCAGAAGGATCGTGGCTAATACACTGCATATCTCACAACATACTGGGGAAACCATCCCCTCAGAGACTCTGGAGTCTCAATGTACGTTTCTAAGAAGCAGCGTTGACAAGAAGCTTTGTTGTGAAGATGGCTGCATCTCAACTGTCAGGGGAAAGGCCAAACACAGGAACTTAAACTTATCATTTCAGTCAATGACTTGATAGTCTGAGGAGTACAGGCAGGTCAGACCCTATTGGACTGCAAAGTGTTGACACAGAGCTGGAAAGTTACAATTATCATAAGATGCAGCAGCCTGTAAGAGAAGTCTGGTTTCTGCAGAGCTTTGTTTGAACTATATGAGGTGGAGAAGAGATGGAAATGAGGCAACATTCTGATCTGTTGATACTTATTTTGTGTAGCGTATTTGATTTTGCATATGATGTGTAAAGAAAACACTTCACTGTCTCAGGTATGTTCATTCTTTCCAAGCAGGAACTTTTAGACTGTGGACTAAAAAACCAAATCTACAGATTCACAAGTTAGGAAGAACAATTGTAAGGAAGACATAAAATTGAGAACTTCAAAACTTCCCAAAGCAAGACCTTAACTTGCTTATTGCATTTGTTTTTCTTCTGTGTGAATATATATTAAAAACCTATGCCGCCCACAGAAAATGTCATTAATGTAACATAGTTCTCAGCTTCTGGTATGTTAGAGTGGAATGAATATTACTTGTTGAAAAGGTTCTGTAAGTGAAATGATATTTTAAATGAAACTTGCCGCTGGCAGAAATGCCAGCGTTCGTGTGGTTCAAGTTTGAGAACCTAGATGATGAATTACCTGCATTTTGAAAGTGAAAAGAACAGCTGCTGGAAACAGGAAAACGCAGAACAAATTTTAAACCAGATGTCTTATTCCATCAACTTGCACAAGAATTACTGTCCAAACAGATGTGTTCAGACAGCATTTCCCTCCTAGAAAGTATCAGGTAGTTCATGTATTCATTTAGAACCTATCACCATAACTTGTGTGTGAAACAGCCATAGGGAACATCCCTTTGGTGAAATATGTAAGAACTAGATTGGAGTAAGGGGCAATGAGGAACTGGTTTGAAAACTGCTGCCTTCTGTTTTTCTCTACCTTCAAATCACCTTTAAAATGTTTGTGTTGCTTTCACAGGTGGTGATCAGTTCTGTCATTGCGTGCTCCTTCCACAGAAGTTATATGAATAATGTGCATATATCCACGAGCCAAAAATGGATGTAGGTGGGGTAGATACTGGAAAAAATTGAGAAGCCAGATTCTTGTGTCCAGAAGCTTTGTATTGTCGCTATAACTCTGATGACCTAGACTGATGAAGACAAGCACACTTCAAATGATAAGGCGTTTCAGACTTTTACTGGTCTGTTTTGTTAGAAATACTATTAATACTTTGAGTACACTAGAGTATATTTAAGAATATCCTCCTCCTTATCAGTGTCACAATACATTATCCAGCAAAAAGTGCAATGCTTACTAAAACCAAGTTGGAGCACCACTGTTCTCCTTTTATTTGTTTTTTTTAGACCTTGAAAAGTTTAAAAAAGCTGCAAGTTTTATTTTTTGCCTGAGAATACCATAGGTGCTTCACAAAATTGGAAAAAGCCTCAGCTGTGATGCTTGCACTGCTGAGGTTAGAGCAAGAGGTGCTTCATTAAATTAGTGCCAGGTGTAATGACAGTGTATTGGCCATCGTTTTCCTTTTCTTGGTATAAAACTGAGATCCACAAGTGACTTTCATTGATTCCAAGGTAGTTTTCAAATCTAAACATCAATCTTTCAGTTTACAGGGAGATTATTGTATCTTGAGGTCTCCGATTCCTTGATGTTTTTAGTCTGTGGACTAGAAATAACACTGAAGAGTTGCTGGCTCCTGGCAGTGATTCTTGCTGAGGACAAGACCGTGCAAAACAAGGATGAGCTATGAAGGTTGGGCAAAAAAGTCAGTGAACTGTGATGCAGGCTCTGTAAAACATTGCTGACTCGAGGCAGCTAATTGAAAATTTATGCTATAATATCCATTGATGAAATGTAGCTGTGCTTCGAACCTCACTGGGTTGCATTACTGTAATGCAGTACAGTCAATATCTTTCTCTTGATAACGTTCTTGTTCTGAAAAGGTTGGCGTCATCAAAATAGCTTCTGAATATTGAAAAGATGTCAACTTTAACTCTAGTTGATACAAAAATAGACCAGGACTAGTTTTGGATATACTTGAAACTTTTTCTGCCATTTTTAAAGCATACAGTATGAACTACATAATACTTGCCAGTCCTTAACATAATGCTTACTGAGAAAATAAATAAATTGCATAGTACAGTAATATTTACTAATACAGTTACCTCCTGTTGTAGATCTCTGTAGGAATTCCATGGATTTATTTTAAATTGAGTATGCAGTCATGCTGTACTTCCCTTCCAGGGCCACCCTTCTCTTGCAAGTGCCTCTGTTCTGTTTGATTCAAGATGTTTTGGTCATCCTAAGGCATTACTATAATTCAGTGTTCTGTTTGTGAACTACAGCTATAATTGAGGCAAGTCCTGCCCAGTTCAGTCTATGCATACATTTTGTTCAATGCTTACAAGTCCTCATACAGTATGTCTGCAATTGTTCCACACCCTGTAAATGTGTTTAGTGTGCGAAGTAAATTCATCATTGGAGAGACAGCGAGGGCAAGGGATCTGGAGGTTGCTGCTAAATGTGTGGTCCATGTTTTTTGTCTTTTCTCTTTGTCTCTGGGAGGGCAATTTGATCTGAACATGCCTTTGAGGTTTATTGCAATACATCCTCTTCTCCTCTGAAGTCCCAGATTGCACTGGTGTGGGGAGGGGTGGTAGTTTTCCCCTCTTGATCTTGAGGTAGCTCTGTCGAGCTGGATCTCATTGCTCCTGGATGAGAAAAACACAGCCAGAGACTGGAATACCAGGAACTTTTCATTTCTTGGTTTTCTTCTGTCATTGAATAAGTTGCTAATAGGACTGCTCATTTTCACCCTAGTTGTTACATTTTGATTATAAAAACCCTAGTGAAAACGTAATTATGCTGGGAAAGTAATTCCTTCACTCATAGTCCTATCCTTCTTTTTTAATTAAGGTACTAATTTAGATTTTATAGTCCTAAGGAGCTATGAGAACAGCCAGTGCCTTGAAGCAAACCTCTCAGGTGTGAGCATAAGGGTGAGAATCAGTTGTGGACAATAAGCAGTTGATAACCTGTTGGTTATGACAGCCTTGTTCAGCTGTTCTGTCTTTCCCAGGGGGTCAGAGGTTCCAATTGCAAGTTTCATTCTGCTGCTTTTCCAATATCGTGGTGCTTTTCCAGCCTTCCATGCTTCATGCTGCTCACAGGGCACAAGCGGGTGATACCTGCATTTTGGGACACTCCAGAGCGTTGTGTTGTGGTGGTGGTTTCTGATGCCTGGAGTGGCTGTGACTGTAAACCAGTCATACTGGTGTTAGCTGTGGAGCTATTCTGAACTGATCTCAGGCCCCAGGCCCATTGCTGGAAGACAGGTTGCATGTATGGCATAGCTTATTTCATTCAGGGTGGTGGGTTAAATGTTGGCCGAAAGAAAGCCTTTAATATATACTGCATTTTTGCTATACTGTGGACTGAAGGCTGGCAGGTCATTCAAGCCCAGGCAGAACTCAGGGCTCCCTGAAGCACACTGTGTTCCTTTCAGTGTGGGAAAAATACTGGAAGTGTTCCCTTGTGATTGGCCTTTGGACAGGCATCAGAAGACTCTGAAAGCCAACAGGAGGCTTACGTGGATGCTCTTTGGGCGCAGAGGTTCTGGTAGGAGTCCCACAGGTTGTGGGAAGTAGCTGGACCTTCTAAGCAGGTTATAGGAGCGTACAACTGTCAGCTTCATAACTTAAGTTCTTACCTCTTCTCTGCTGGTTTCTAAAATGGAAGAATTAAAACCTTGAGGAGAACGGCTGAACAGATGCAGTAGTCTCCCTTCTCCATGTGCTGAACAAACAGGTTGGCAGTTGACCACAAAGCTTTTCTTAGTATCAGATAAATGGTACGAATCCACCTGTCCTTGTTTCCATGTTGTAAGGATCTTTCTCCGTTCCCATTTGTTTGCTCTTGCTTTTGATACTGTGACAGCAAGCGTAAGGGAGTGAAGGGAAGAAGAGGAGAAAACATTTGAAAGTAAGGAGATGGGGTATGAGAATGTTACATGTACTGAAACTCAGAGATGGATGAGCTGTGACCCCAGGTTCCAGAGAGGAGGCTGATGACATGAAGCCTTTTTGGGTTTTGCTTCCCTTGAGCTTAAAAATAGATTTTTCAGCAATGCCACTTGAACAGGTTGAACACCAGGGGTCTGGAACAGGTTGAACACCAGGGGTCTGGAACAGGTTGAACACCAGAGGTGTGGAACAGGTTGAACACAAGAGGTGTGGAACAGGTTGAACACCAGGGGTCTGGAACAGGTTGAACACCAGAGGTGTGGAACAGGTTGAACACCAGAGGTGTGGAACAGGTTGAACACCAGGGGTCTGGAACAGGTATTTCAACTGAGGGAGCTGGGAAGCTTAATGGAGCTGTCAGCATGGAGAAAGCAGCTAGCATAGGAAAAAACGCAGTGCGGTTTCTCACAGATCGCCTGTTTGGGATGGTGTCAGGACATCAGGAACCAGCTGCCTGGGAGACTNACACCAGAGGTGTGGAACAGGTTGAACACCAGGGGTCTGGAACAGGTATTTCAACTGAGGGAGCTGGGAAGCTTAATGGAGCTGTCAGCATGGAGAAAGCAGCTAGCATAGGAAAAAACGCAGTGCGGTTTCTCACAGATCGCCTGTTTGGGATGGTGTCAGGACATCAGGAACCAGCTGCCTGGGAGACTGCAAATACCTACTCCATTTCATGAAATAATTCCCTCAACCAGATGTAATCATTAGAATGCGGAATTGCATGATTTCTTAAAAGGGAAGGGACAGAATTATGAACCTGGAAATGTGGAAACCTAGTTCTGAAATGTGAAACTTAGCTCTGGCAATGTGAAAACCACTGGGTCTCCTGGCAGTTTATTTCTGCGTTCTCTCTACTTGCTCTGTGTCCTGTTTGATTTTAATTCTTTTGTTTTATTTCCTTTTTCTTTTTTCCTGATAGCGTTGTCATCAGTTAGGTGCTTGGACTAATTGCATGGGTCTCCTCTGCTTTAAAGAGTGTTTTACTTACAAGTTGGTTTGTTCTGATCCCTTTCTGTATGTGTTTGCCAACACTGGGTTCAGTGGTTCAGTTAAGTTGTGGCATGTTTATACTGCTGAATGAAACGAATGACCACCTTGTGTCTTTCCCTTCAGGGGTAACAAGTTCTGTTCCTTGAGATCCCTGCTACTGAATTCCTTCCTAAAATCCCTTTTCTGCGTTGTTTCCTGCTCTGTCTTTGTTTCAGGGACTGCAGAGTAGGCAAGGAGGCTATAGCAGTTCTAACAGCAAGCACTGCTGGTATTACTCTGTTAGTAAGGACTTTTTCCTCCAAGTGTGTTTGTTTGGTTTTTGTGTTTTTTGTGCTTTTTTGTGGTTTTTGTGGTTTTTGTGTCCCCCCCCCCCGTTTTTTTTTTCTTTCTGCTTGTTGCTGCCGNGTTAGTAAGGACTTTTTCCTCCAAGTGTGTTTGTTTGGTTTTTGTGTTTTTTGTGCTTTTTTGTGGTTTTTGTGGTTTTTGTGTCCCCCACCCCAGTTTTATTCTACTGTCTGCTTGTTGCTGCTTAGAATGAAATCAAAAGTAGAGAGGGTGCTTTGTCAAATGCTGCAGTGTGGGACCAATGGGAGTACTGAAGAGTGTAGTGAAGGTAGGTAGCAGGGTACCAAAGAGCAAGAGTGACCTTCAGATGTCAAATCTCTGTTAGAAAACAGGACCTACAGTTTGTGCTCCCTAAAGTGAAGAAGTGACGTGTCTTTGCAATGCTTTCCTCTGAGAAATAGTAGGTTTTTAGCAATGGCTGTTAAAAAAAGTGCAGCTCTCTGTAGTTCCAGCTTTCTGTTGGGACCAACATTTCTTTTGGGATTTCTCCCCTCTTCCTACTCTCTGTTGTTTTGCTAGTGTGTTTCTGATTGTAATTTGTGTGTCTTGGATACAATGAATAAGAAGAGCTCTTTTGTTGGGGAGGGGGGAAGTAATGGTACACATTCTGAAGCCGTCAAATGGTATGTTGTCTGAGGTTCCAGATAAGAGAAACTAACAGCTAAAGAGCAGCATCTATTTGGACTCTGTAAACAGTTGATAACATTTGGTAATAAACTAAAAGAAAACTACAAACAAGTGGTTAAATAGGGAAGTGCTTAATGCAGCCCTGATTTTTATCATCATTAGGGACAAGGCAAAAAGCTAGAAAGAAGAGCTTTTTGAACTGCACTTGAAGGAAAGATGTTGAAATAAATTCTAAGGCACTGCTGACAAGAACCTAGTGAAGTAGAGTAGTTTTGCTTTCTTCTGATTTTTAAAGTGAAGACTTCTGGTAACTGAAGGAAAACGTATTGCTTGGAACTGCTAGTTGAGCAAGTGGTGAAGCTATAACAACTTGATCTTCTTCCAGATCTTCCTCTAGCATTTCATTGTGGAGGTCCATGAGGATGTCTGTAATGTAGCCTAAGTGTTCAGGCACTGCATATAATATTTGGGGTTCTTGCTAGTGCTAGAACCATTAAACTTGAGGTTTAATAGAACTTTTCACAACTTCATGTCGGTTCCCATCAGATGGAAATAAGCCTCCTGTTTTGCTGTAATATGTTTAATGCTGGTTTTACCAAAGAGAGGAGAGCACAAACCTAACCTGAGACAGTCTGTAAAATCTGAAGTTGAACTGGAAGCAGGCTCTAAAAGGTGTTTTATTTCCGGATAAGTTAGTTCCTAGTTCCATGGTTTGATCATCCACAGGCAGGTGGTGAGTTTTTATGCAGTTGATAACGAGACATCAGCGTGTTTAAAGTAAATTTGTTCTTTAATTTTCATTATTGGCATTATTTCTTTAATGCCTGTGCACTAGTTTGTTGCAAACCCCAAGATTTCAAACTTCTCTTTCAAAGCTGTTGGTTCTTAGTTGTTCGAAACTCAGAAGTTCATGTTAGTTACGGCAAAGGAGCTCTTTTTATGTGTGTGGGAGAGTGGATTAGATCAGCAATTCCTGAATTCCTTTTACAACTAGCATGATCGTAACAAAAGAATGACAACAGAAATGAAGCTTTTAAGAAGTTAGCAGTCTACCAAGTGCCTTTTTGTCAAGCAGGCTGATGGCTTTTGTATTAAGCATGATGCCGGCTGCTCAGCCAGTATGGCTCTCCTCAGTAGTTCACCAAGATATAACAAGGGATTTGACAGAACCATATGTAATGTAGGAGGCTCCTGAAAAACACTGGTTTTTTGTTCTTTTGAAATGGAAGTTGCTGCAAGTCCTGAGTACAGTGGGAGCTAATTCGGCACAGCTGCTCCTGCCAGGTGGTGCCGATTGTTCTCACTACCTGTTTCCTTTGTCTGTCCAAGATCTGTCTTATTAAAGCAGTTGTTAGTGTGGGAAGGGCTGTGTTTTCAGCCTGGGAGAAGATTGCTGCATGTGCTTGCATAAAAACCTATGTTCCAGGACTTTGGAGTAGTTGAAAGTTGATGGTGGGGCAGCAAGTGAGCTTCTATGCGCTGGACAAGCTGCCAACTCAGGACCACTATGTGTGCTGACTAACGTGTGTGACGTTATCGTGGATGAGTGGAGTGCTGCTTCTCTCTCGTGAACAAGGTGAAAGATGTTCTACTGAGGTAAAATAAGGATTTGATAGAGTTCAATAAATTTGATGGAATTTAACAGAGTTTAACGGTGGTTTAACAAGATTCTATGTTTAATGGCAAGGTGCACCTTATTAGTTACTGCATGGAACAAATGTACAGAGGAAAATTGAGTTAGCATCTTTCCTGCTGGATGGATGATTCTGCAAAGTTCCTCTTCTATCCAAGACTGCCCTGGCTGCATTATTCTTAACCCAACCACAACACTTGTTATCCCATAGGCTATTCTGGGATGTGGTTCTGAGTACTGCGACTGGCCAGTGATGGGAACAACGAAATGAAGGTGACAGAGCGGTAGTACTGATGTGACACACCGAATAGGTGAAGGCTAGCTCAGCTGAAGTAGGTTTTTAAAGTGCAAATAGCAATTCTTTCTGGAGGAGGAAGAGTGAAAAATGACAACTGGTTTTCGTTTGTGCTTTCTAAGGGCAGCTTTTTCATTTAGCCAAGTTACTGAGATTTTTGGGGGACAATAGCTGTTTTTGTTTTGCACCACTGCTATGGACTGTGGTGTAGATGTGCAAGGCATGATATTTTTATCTGCAAGTGATTTAGAGATTAAAAGACTTATACCTGATGTTGAACCTCTTTTTTTTTTTTTAATTTTCTTTTTAATCTATTGATCATAAAGGAATTGTATGTATTGAGTCATAACAGAGCTACTGTATGCATGTTCTCCAGTAAGAAGTTCTGGAATGGAATTATTCACATAGAATGCAAACAATTATAAGGGAATGCCTATGCTGATTTTCTAAGTCTTCTTCCCTGAAAATGCATCAACTGTAAATCAGGTGAAGTATAAGTTTTGGAAGGGTTTTAGGTTTCAGAGGAACGTCATCTTCTTTAAAGTCTCATATAAGTAGCTTGCACAGGATTATGTATCTCTGACTTTCTTCCAAATAACAATGTGGGAAAAGCAGATTAGGAGAAGCAAATGTAAAAGCTTTACTGCATAGTTAAGAGGAAATAAAGCACATGAGTTATGTTTCTTTGTAGGCTTTTCTAATGATTTAGTAGATAAAAAATATTTTGTATATTCCAGTTGTCTGCTGATAGAATTAATGTGAATATATTTTGTGGCTTGAGTCAAGCTGGTAGGTGGTGTCTGAAACAACCTGCTTTGCTTTTGTGTTAGCTTGTATCTACCACATGCTTTCGTAAGACCAGAAGACGACCCCCTGTTTCACCTTCTTACTCCTGAAGGGGAGAGACTCTCTCCTCATTGTCTGTTCCTTCTGTGGTTTAGAAAACTGAACTAGTTCCCGCTGAGTTTAATAAACACTAGGGAGAGAGAGAAGGGGTGGGTTGTGACCATGCAGCGGGGTAGGAAGGAGGAAAGAGGAGCAGTGGTGAGCCTTAAGTTTGGATGAGGTTTTACAACCAGCTGAGCTCTAGAAATGAAGCAGCCTGTGAAGAAAATCTGAGATATGTAACTGTAACCCACTAAACCTAGCACGGTTTCTGAGCGAGAGGGAAGAGGTCATTTCTCTCAGTTAATACTTAACTGAGGCCTGTTTCTAATCACTCGTTTACAGCTTATGCTTCTTCCCCACTCGTTTAACCTTTGTAGTAGAGGTTGTGAGTCAGTACATCAGCTACTGTTCCCAATGTGGCAGGAGTGATACACTATCATCCGCTATCAGTCCAACAGTTTGTTTCACTGAGCAAAGGACTTAGGTAGGGTTGGTAGGGTGTTGCTCTGCAGGGGAGATGGCATCTGGCAATGAAGCGGAGGGAACCAGACAAGGGGAAGATATAACAGCTTCTCCTGCCACATGCTTTAGTGATATGTGTGATTTGGAGCCTGCAAGTATCTGGTAATAAATCCATATGTAATAAATTAATAATAATATTAATAAATAATAAAATTTAATATTTTTAAGTGGTACCTGTTGGAAGTTTTTCAAGGTATGAATGCAGAACTGTATTCTGAGAGAGCGCGCACAGAACGTGGAATGCCTTGACAGACTCCTTTAGATTCCTGTGAAGTATTTCACTGCTTGATCTGCATGGATTGATTTTTGTTTCTCTTTCTTTATTTTTTTTATCCTGTGATAATGCTTCTGGTGCCTTTCTCTTCTAGGAGGTGTCCCAGATGTGTCTCATGCATTACAAAGGAACAAAAAGGGTGCTTTTCCGGCCTTGCTGGTCACATTTAAGCATAGCAGGAGCAGCATAACTACGTCTCTGTACAGCATACCCGAGAGTGTTGAACATACAGAATGTAATAGAGTTGTGTTTTCATTTGTAGGTTTACTTTTTCCATATACATAGTTTTCATATTAGCAGGTTGTAATGCAGAAGACAAGAATACATATGAGAGGAATGAGGAAAAACAGTGCCTAATAACTAACCTATGGTACCTATAGCCCAGTGCAGCAGAGTGCTTTGCTCTGGATGGTGGTTGGAAGTCTAGCTAATAGAGTGCTTTATTTTGGACTGCAACGTCAAATGAGTCTTCAGATTTCTGCTTCCTCAGAAAGCCTTTACTACTGAAAACCTTTTGGCATCTGCTGTTGCTAAACTGTTCTTCTCGTCTACTCCTTCATCCCTCCATTTCATTTCCACTATAATTTGTCCCTTGCTTGTTGGCAGCAGGGTGGTCATAATAAAATGGAGCTTCTGTCTCCATAAACCATGACATTTGACTTCCAGTTAATTTTCAGCAACATCTTTCTGTTGAAAATTTTTAGATTGATGACATTTTTTATTAGGAGATTTTATGAATCCTATCAACCTTCTATATTTCATGTTTTACAATTAAAAATGAGGGACGAGCAAAGAAACAGTGTTACTGAAAGAAGACAGTTCAGTGATTTAGCTATTTTGTTCAATTATTGCTATGTGCAGATTTTATAGCATAGAATTTACAGTTAGGTTGCATGACTTCGAATACCTTTCCTTTGACTTTGGGGTTTTTATAGTCTTTCTTAAAGTAATCTTGGTTTCTAGTAGTAGTAAAAGTGAATTGGAAAGAACTCTGGTGTTCTTGCATTGACACAAACTTGTATTTATTTATATGGAGGTCAACTCCCTGAAGTTTCCTCATTTACCACTACAGGCTGTTGCTGTTGTGCATAGGAATGTGTTCAGTTGTGAGGAGCAGACTCCTTAGGGTTCACCTACATGGATGATTTCCCTGGCTTTTAACCTGGAGACACACAGCTCAAATACTTCAGGCTAACAGGCTCCTTTTGTCTCTGTGATTGGCTCAAGATACATGACTTGAATGATACCCCTAATTTCAGTTCTCTCATTGTTAACTTGAGCAAACAGCAGCACTTAAGGTGTCAGAACTACTCTACAGCTGCTCTGATTGAAGCTGCAGTAGTCTTGTAATTTGAACTACTGTTTGCAGTCTGTTTTGTAGTCTGATTACCTGAATGGTTTGCCTCATACTCCCATCTGGAGGTGTTTGGGCCATCCCTTGGTTTGTCATCCAGCAGTTGTCTCTTCTCTGCACCAGTGTTTGTGCTGTTGTCCAGGGTCACTCTGTGCCTTTGTTGTTTGTTTCATGAATATTTCAGTCCCTGAAAGTATTTTATCTTCAGGTGAAATCCTAACTAATAGCAGGTCTGCCATAAAAACCCAGGGTCATACCTGTTGTCTCACAGCTGAGTGGTTTTCTATATGCAGTCTGTAATTCTTGGCAGCAAGAGAGCTTTAACAATCTGCAGCTGTTTGCTATAGGAAGGTGTCTCCCCTGGACAGGATATGATATCCAAGACCGGTAGTGTTGGGTTGAGTTAGGGTTAATTTTTGCCAGTGAGAAATCCAAGCTGTTTGGGAAGAGAGGAAGAGTTGAGAGGCACAAGTCAGAGAAACAAATGGACGTGACCTCTGCGAATAAGGGTTTGATTCATCACTGATACCTGAGAAGAGAGAAGTGAGACAGTAGTTTAGGATGGGGCCAGTGGAAGATACTGTGTAGTAGACATTGTGTGTGAGGGTTTACCGTTTCCTTCTTACATTTTCTGTCCTTCAAATAGTAGTATCCATCTCTATTAATGTAGTTCAGAGGGAAGACTCTAATTGCTGAAGGTAGAGAGAGGTCTGGGGGTACTTCAATCGAATGGTTTTGTTCAGCAGCCTCTTTCAGAGGTGTGTATGTTTGGGATTGACAGAACATAGTAACTGCAAATTGTAGAGAATTTGGATTACGGATGATAGTATTTTGAGATAAAATTGTGATTTAGACCTGGCTGACTCTCACAGATTGAGTAGGATATGGGTTTTTTTAAACTCTGTTGCATGTTACTGCTGATAAACCCCCAGCAATTCCAGGCTCCCTATGAGTGTGTTACATTAGGTTATGTGCCTGAATTTGCTGGTACTCGTTATGTTGTATGAGAACCAGGCTGTCAAATGGATGTATTTGATTCATTTATGGATGTTGTAATAGCAAGTACCAGAGACTAAGCTAAGGTCATATCATTTCAGTGTGTGACATTTCCTGCAGAATGTGGCAACTAGCAGACAGAAACCTGTGCAAAATACTGCCCTTGGTCAAATCTCACTTCATTATTGATCTGTCTTCGTACATGACCTGCCTGAAAACCATAGAATGGCTTGGGTTGAAAGGGACCTTGAAGATCATCAAGTTCCAACTGTCCTGCTGTGGGCAGGAACACCTTCCTTACTTAAGCATAGAATGTTGAAAGAATAGTATGTGATAGTGTCAATCACTGTTGACTGCTTAGCACGCTGAGCAGCTCTGTTCACAGTGGCTGCCTTCACTGCTGCCGCCTTCTTTATTATTTTCCTTCAGATAGGTCTGTGGGATGCTTCAGTTTCCTTAGTGTGTTTAATGGACACACAGCTGTTGGTTCAGCGTTTCAGGCTTCCTGCATTTGTTACTCCGTTTGCTGGAGCGGTGTATTTTCAGTATGTTAGGCCACCTTCTGAACTATTTATTTCACGCTGTATTTTGTAAGTACTTTGTGGAAGAGGAGTTGATGCCAGGCAGTAGGCAATTTCTGCTGTGAAGTGCACTTGCCAAACCTCGCAGATCTTACAGAACTCCTTGCAGAAAGCATCAAGCAGAAAAGTGACGTATTTTTAGAGCAGACTGGATATTGCTGTATCACTTAGAATGTTGGGGTGTGTTTTTTGTTACAGAGAAGAATAGGCAATAAGATTCTTGGCATGTTTTGGGAGATGTTTAAAACTTTGCGGTGGTGCAGCCGTTTGCTCAGCAGCAGTTTTGACAGCTGCTAATGTCAGCAGAGAGAAGGACAAATATTAGAATCATAGAATCGTATCATAGAATAGTTGGGGTTGGAAAGGACCTTAAGATCATCCAGTTCCAACCCCCCTGCCATAGGCAGGGACACCTCACGCTAAGCCATGCCATGAAAGGCTTCGTCCAACCTGGCCTTGAACACTGCCAGGGATGGAGCACTCACATCTTAAATATTAATACGGAAGAACTGTTTTCACAAGCTAGATGTAATTGAATGCCTCATTTATATATATGTGTATATATATATGTATATGTATGTATATATACACATTATTTGGGGGAAGAAACTCAGATGTTTTCCAATGTTTAGTTGTTCCCCCCACCCATGTTTAGTTCTCTTTTGTAGGTGGTTTGTTATGAAAAGCAAGTGAGTCAGTTTTTCTCATAGGTCCTCCTAACAGTTGTTTCTCTAGATAGACCTAAGCTACTTCACAACTAGAATATTCCTTGGCTAAACAAAGCACATTCATTCTACTCCTTTGCATTCTCTTGGGATGCCAAGTGAAATCTGAACATCTTAATGTAACCCCATTTTAGCTAGATTTTGGGGAAACAGAAGGAAATTAAGAGCTTGATTTTTTTGATAGCTGCCTTGATTATTGGTGGTTTTGTGTTTGTATTTTCTGGTTGGGACAGACCAGTAAGTGTCTAAAGACTGCAGAGAAGCCGTTGTCCATACAGGCTTCAAAGTAGGTTTCTGTAATTTTACTTTCTCAAAGGAGCAAAGTCTTACTCCTCCATAAGGTGGAAAGATGGGATTGAGAGAGGATAAACCAGCTAGGTTTCTTCATTTTGGTGCCCAGATGACTATAATGTGGGCCTGGCTTCAGCGGGAACCAATTTAGCAGCAGTCGTGTGTCATACAGGGCACTGTCTTTGCATCAGGTGGGGAATGGGGTTACTGCGTGTTAGCTAGTTGTCTCCTGTATCTTCTTTTAGAATCACACAGAAGTGTTTCCTCTAAAGTTTAACGTCCTCCTTTCATTACATGCTGTTCAGTAGACATGACATGGGAGCACTCTGTTGGTTTGGTTTAGATCTTGGTTTTCTCACAAAGGAAAATGTACTTTCCTCTTGGGAAGCTCTGTTTTCAATCTGTCACCTGAGTTGAGCTGCATAATGACTTTGCCAGAATCAGTATTGCACCAGCCCATTTATTCCCCCAGTTCTGTCACTGCTAGCCTCTTCCCTCTGATCTGCAATATGAAAGTTGGAGCCTGCTTCATTATTAAGTAGCAGTGAATTTAGAGCAAGTGGAAAGGAAGCTGGCAAGGACCACTAAATGATGCAAAGTAGCATTAGGCAGCCAGCCAACTCAGTGGGTTGTGAGCAGTAAGTGCTGTTTATGGTACCTACCTCAACTGTGTACCTTTTGTTTATGTGCTTGCCCCTAAATTGCAGTTGTTGCCCCTCAATGTGGCCATGTTGTGCTAAAGCATAGATTATGATGATATATGTACTTTTCTGTATGACTTCAGAGCATGATGTGCAAAAATGGTTGTGTTACTTCAAGGCCTGTTTTTCCATCCTCAGTCCTAAAATGCAGTCCCTAAACAACACTATTTGAAATCAGAAAACTGATGTTAATATCTATCCTTAACATAGTCCTTTTGTACTTAAAGTTTCAGCGGCATGTCCATTGCTGACTGTCCAGGATTTGAGACCATTGAAATTAATTGTTGTGGCAACAGAAGCTGATGAACTGATGGGCTGGTCAGGAGCAGTTGTAGCTTCTGCTGATGCTGGGAAAGAAGCGATGCTTTGGTTTATAAGAACGGCTTGCTTGTGAACTCGGAGACTGACTGGGACTTGGCAGAAGAGGAAAGGAGATTTCTCTTAACATTTTACTTATGTGAGAGGTCTGCGGATGTTAAAATCACGAACGGCATAAGATCAGAAACAGGCAATCCATCTAGTAGCTGTGGATAAGACTTTATTATCTCCATTTTAGATATGGAACACTTCTAAAAGTATCCAGCAAATTATAGTTCAGCTTGACTGATACACAATTAAAATAATGCAGAGAAATTATTATTTAATAAATCAAGTTTTCCTTCAGAGATGCTCCAAGTCAGTAAAGCTTTTAATGAATACTGTGGTTCTTCCATTTTCTGATATTAGAAAATGATGAATAGAGGAACCTCAACACAAGAAGGATGTTAAACAGTTACTGAAATGTAAGCGTGTTCTCCCAACCACTGTCTTCAAATGACAACTTCAGAGATGATTTTTAATAATGAAATCCCTGGCTGTCAGATGCGTGTGCTGTGCTTTATCTTCACTGGCATGAATAATCCCATTCATCTTATGGCTCAAGGTAAAAGAAACAAAAGCAGTCGCATAAATGTAATCTCCAAGACAATTTAGTAAGATACAGTTCAGTAGAACATGAACTATTTGTGTGTGACATCTCATTCAGTCACTGGAACCATAAACTTTGCTTTTGACACAGTCATTTACTTCCTATCCTACAATTCTTGCCTAGAATTATGAAATAGTTTGGTTCCTTATTCTCCAAGTGTCCTCTTTCTGAGGATTATGGAATCACTGAAGAACATGCCCTAGCAGTCAGTGGAAAAAAACTGGAATGGAGAAAAAGGAAAACATGTTCAGAAACTCAGAAATGTTGAGAACAAAGTGATAGAAGGAAAAGGTTGGTGAACTGCTGCTGTCCTTGAGCTAACATGATGCCGGACTGTTTGACACATTGTCTGGGATAATAAAGTCAGAAGTCTGAGAAGGGAAAATACATGAATTATTACTTTTCTGATAGGGAAGGTGATGTCTATCAAGGTTTTAAATTGGGGTGAAGACTATGGTGTTTCAAATCAGTGTATTTTATCTGGACAATTTGCGGTTTTGTGTTTAAAGTGAAATAAAAAGTCGATCATGAAGTACGTATTGGGAGACTGCTTAGGAGAAAGGTGTCTGTAGAAGATCTAAAGTATTTAGAGAGAAAATTCCTCTGTCCAGCAGTGAGAAAGTAACTGGGGGAAAAGATCTGAAGGGGGCCTATAGGGATGCTGGGGAGGGACTCATCATTAGGGACTGCAGTGACAGGAAAAGGGGGAACGGGTTCAAACTGAAACAGGGGAGGTTTAGATTGGATCTAAGGAAGAAATTCTTTCCTGTTAGGGTGCTGAGGCACTGGAATGGGTTGGCCAGGGAGGTTGTGAGTGCTCCATCCCTGGCGGTGTTCAAGGCCAGGTTGGCTGAAGCCTTGGGTGCCATGGTTTAGTGTGAGGTGTCCCTGCCCATGGCAAGGGGGTTTGAACTGGATGATCTTAAGGTCCTTTCCAACCCGAACTGTTCTATGATTTTATGATCTCTAAAAAGCTGAAACCAGGGCTAGCCTGCTACAGAAACTCAGCATGCCTCTTCATCCAGTAGTTGCTGATCATCATCTTATGAAAACTGTTTTATTGTTTGTAAATCTATGAAAGATTTTCTCTTTAGTTGAAAGATTTGTCTGATGCTACTGTGCAGCATTTGGTCATCCATACCAGTTTCAAACAGATGAGTTCGAGGACTAGACAAGGTCCAAGTATGAAGCATGTATTCCAATGCAGTTTGTGAACCCAAGGAAATTATGAATACAATTAAGTAATTAATACCATACTGTTTTATTAACTGCTTTCCAAAAGAGGTGAGTTTTATAGCAGATTGAGTCCATGGTTGAAGATTTGACTAGGGCTGCAATTGTCCAAATGCAAAAGTCTTTATATAACAAAGGTCAGTCACATAATGAATGCAGACTGGAAGCTGTGTACCTGCTGCTCTGTTTGACAGGTGTGATGGCAGGCTGTTTTCATCTCCTACTATACTACCAGTGTTTATCACTTTGAAACCATAGCCATTGCTTTTTCTTAAATTCTTCTTGGGGACCTGATCATTATTATAATACTATAGAATTATTATATTAAATGTAATTATTAGTATAATAAATTATCATAACAGTTGAAGTGGTTTATTGGTATAATATTTCAGTCTCTCTCTTCCCCTCCAAGAATTCAGAAGGCAACATATAATGCTTCCTGATATGTCATACCCATGTTGACAAATGCATCAGTAGCATAAAGAAATTCTGGTCATGTCAGACTTTTTAATTTGATAGAACAGCAGTACAGTTCTGGTTTGCTGAGTGTAGCTGAATGGTTCATCTTGTAATATCTATCAGTTGGTAATGCGTTTGGTTGGAGGGGCCGAAGGAAGTATCCCAGTGAATTTCAGGGATTTGAGGGAGCCTGGGCCAGAGGGGCCGGAAGCCTGTAGTCTCTGAACAGATTTGAGTTGAAAGAGAAATCTGTTGGCAAAGGCTTTTATTTCGTGAAATGGCCTACTTGTTCTTGCCTGTAATGGTATGTGTCTACTTTGAACAGTGCTTAAGCAGTTAAAACTGCTTGAAATGTGTTAAAGCAGTGATTTTATAGCTTACCATTAGATGGACTCTTTTAATTAAGAAAACCCCAAACCAACCAAAACAACAAACTCATTCTTTTTTCCAGTTTTGGAGTAGCAATAAAATGGAGCTGTCTTTGGAAGTGTGTCAGTAGCATTCCATCATTTCTGTATAGCACTAATTGTTTGTATGTCTACTATGGCATGGCTTGATGCTGCTACCTCCTGAATGTTCTCTAAGGAGTATGTTAGGTTTCATCGTTAATCTCTAAATTAATTACAGAAATCCAACATCGTTGGCGGATGTATGCTCTGTGAGCAAGGCCAGTAGAGAAATACAGTATAAAATGACAAGATTAATCAGTTCTAGAGATTAGCACTGTTATTTCCCTGGTGTGCAGGACAACTGGCTTTTGGAATTCAAGTTAAAAGATATCCCTGTCCTTTCGATAGAGCTACGTGGGCCTTCTAAAATGGGACACAACATGCATCATTCTCTTCTGTTCTGCTTTATATATGTAATGCTTTCCCACCCCCAGTTAATGAAAGAATCTGGTCTTCATTTCTTCTGCATTTTTGTGATGGTCTGAATTAGCTTGGTGATTGGTCTGTGGTACAAGAGAATGTTTTCGAAAGCTGCTTCTGTTTCTTCTTTCTGTTCCTCCCCTTGCCTCCTTTTGTGTGAAGCCTTGTGCTGCTTGATTTCTTAGTTTGACATGTAATTCCTTATTCCTTCTCCTGGCTTTTCGTATTATTTTAGCAGTTTCAAAGTGCATTATTTCCCTGCTGCTCTGGGAGGATGTAGTTGCTTGTGCAGCTTATTCCTGTCTGTCTTTTTCTGTGATACCACTGTGTGACAGGTGAAGAGGGGAGTTGCACTATCACTCTTGAAAACCAAATACTTGATTCCATGTGATAGGAACAGCGTCATGGTCAAGATCCCTGTTGAAAGTTAATGAGATCTCCAGAGTTAACAAAACCTATTTTGTTGCCATGACCAGTTTTTGTTGGGTAGTCTGTACTTATGTTTCTATACGTAATTCTCTTTTATGACTTTAAAAGTTGGCAGACATAGAAACTGGTTCACTGGGGACAAGAAAGAAGGCAGGATGCTTGAAGAGGGCCGTGTTGGAGGTATATGAGAACAGGTTATATTTCAAGTTTATTGCTTGAGTTGTGCTGGAAACATAGAATGGTTTGGGTTAAAAGGGACCTTAAGGTATCATCTAGTTCCAATCTCCATAAAGTTGAATGCTTTTAGAGGCAACTGAGCCATCGTCACAAGTACTGAAAACTGGGAAAGTACAAGGTGAATGCTAAGGTTCTTTTTATCTGAGACTGTATGTAAAATGGTTATGGTTGGCCAGGAGGTCAGGTTAACAGTACTGTAGTTGCAATTACAAGGATGTGGAAGGATGCTGTTTCTGCGTATGTGGATTTGCAGAAGTCACTGCTCTTGGATGCCATTATGCTGGCAAAGGTGTATTCTGTACTCTAGCGGCTGCTATGCTTCCCTGGGTAGCTTTATGGCAACGCAAAGGTTGTCTTTGTGGAGCTTACAGTCGTTCTGGGAGTGCTTTGCTGGTCTAGCATGCCGAGGTTTCTGAGTTGAAGTATTCATAGTGTTTATGTAATTTAATCGATTCTGTTCTTACAGACTCAGAGGAACTTTTTTGCCCCAGATCCTTTGGTCTGGATAAGAGAAGGAAGGACGATTTTCTTGTCCCCCTTCTCCCCTTTTATTTTTAACTGGTTCTCTTGCTGTTAGTTGTAGAGCAGTGCTGCACTAACCACACTGATGACTTACGAGGTAGCAATCAGTAACAGATGGCCTGATAACAAAGGCTGAAATGATGTGCACCTGAACAATCATTTCAGCAATTTCAAGGACAGTGAAATTACAGTGTGTACGGTAGGGGCTCAGAATGGACATCACAGTGCATAAAACCTAGCCTGGTTTGCTAAACCTAAAGAGATTCCTGGAAACTTGTCAGATGGAGAGAGGCACTAACTCCAGGATCAAGCTGCTATATAGTTTTTTCTGTGTAATGCTCTGCTTTTCCTCCTAAATTTGTAAGAGAGATTGCTAAAATGGGCAAAGAAAACTGAGGGAAATTACAATTTACTATGAAATGTGCAAGGCTGACTTCTTTTTTGTGGGCATTCAGTTCTGCTGGTTTCACCTGCAGTTACTTGTATCATCTTCCCCTGAAGAGAAAAAGCGCTTAGTAAGTGGGAGAACAGTATTGCAAAACCCTTTAAGAGTCAAACAGGAAGGTTATAAGTAAGTAAGGTCATCTGAAATTTTGGCAATTTCCATTTAGGGCATCCATAAGTATTTTTAACACTGCTATTGAAGTATTAGGGTGGTTGGCATTCAGCTTGCCATTTTTCAGTTGTGGGTTATGTGGGAGATGGAGTCAGGGCAGAGGCGAATCATTAGCTTAACATTATTTGGGACAGGCGTTGTTATTCTGGCCTTCACGTGAGCCAGGAGGTTGCTGTCCATCCCTTCATGGCAAAGCATTGCTCTGTGTAATAGCATGGATGACTCCACATGGAAATATCGTTTTAGATCTGTGCTGTGGTGAAAGATAGGTTTGTGGGGGGAGGGAAGTTTCTGACTCTTGAGACGGAGACACTGAGTTTGAAACATCCTCACTTTCATTTAATGCACTTGGATAATTCAGTTAGTTTAGCTTTGTCTGTGTGAACTTCATATCCTAGCAGTTGGCTTATTTTGGAATGGCTTGGATTTGTTAAACCTGCTTTTTAAATCTTTGTGCTTACTGGATTTTCACTGACTTTTTCTTGCTTCTAACACTCACTGACCTGGGCAGTGTTCGAATTTGTTAGCAGAATGACCAAATGGAATTTAGACTTCTCTCTCCTCTTAACTGTTTCTTATATGTGGGTGTCCATACTTCCTACCTCGTACTTACTGGGAACTGAATGTTAAATTCCCTTGGACAGCTTTCAAATGTATGTGAAATATTATCACAAATTAAAATACCATGCTATAGAATCCTAGAATCATAGAACAGTTCGGGTTGGAAAGGACCTTAAGATCATCCTGTTCCAACCCCCCTGCCATGGGCAGGGACACCTCACACTAAACCATGACACCCAAGGCTCTGTCCAACCTGGCCTTGAACACTGCCAGGGATGGAGCATTCAAAACTTCCCTGGCCAACCCATTCCAGTGCCTCAGCACCCTAACAGGAAAGAATTTCTTCCTTAGATCCAATCTAAACCTCCCCTGTTTCAGTTTGAACCCATTACCCCTTGTCCTGTCACTGCAGTCCCTAATGAAGAGTCCCTCCCCAGCATCCCTATAGGCCCCCTTCAGATACTGGAAGGCTGCTCTGAGGTCTCCATGCAGCCTTCTCTTCCCCAGCCTGAACAGCCCCAACTCTCCCAGCCTGTCCTCACAAGTCTATGAAGTTACATCATGTGTCACCCCTGGACAGTAACAACTTTTGCAGGCAAAAGGTAGCAAATGATAAATCTTTAATTGTGTTCATCCCTCTGCAAAACCAGTGTCACTTTCCAAAGGACTGGTAGTGGGGGAATAGCATGTCTTTCAAGGTTAGGAATGGAAATAAAAGGGGAGGGGCCAAATCCACCCCAAAAGAGGTGGTCTTGTGCCTCTTCAGTGGAAGCTTTGTAATTAAAAGCTCCCTTCCTTACTTTCATGTCTTGTATGTGAACATCCCATTAATCTGGAAGAGACCGGAGTAAAGGAGTAGCTCACGTATGCCCTTGAAAAACCAAACCTAACGATCAAAAGAACAGTATCTTATAAAATCGAGTGATTGCAAAAATTACTTTGACCTCATTTGTTTTAATTTGTTTTAATCTTGATTGAAGGTCAGTTTATGTTCTCTGAGTGAATACGTGAAAGACTCGTTAATAGAAATACCATACCTTTGCAATTTCTCTGAACAGGTACTTTGTGCTGGACTTCGAGACGGGGATTCTGCAGTATTTTGTGAATGAACAAAGTAAAAACCAGAAGCCACGAGGAACCTTGTCTTTAGCCGGAGCTATAATACTGCATGGCGATGAAGTGCCACACATGTTGGTGGTCTACTCTGCTAATGGAGAGATGTATAAGTTGAGAGGTACAGTGCTGCTTGAATGCGCGCTTCATTCTTCATGATTCAGAATCATTCTTCTCTCCTATTCCTGTCTCTGCATCTCTTCATTCATGTCTCATTTTTCTTCCCTGTACTTTCAGCAAGTAGTGGTTATACAGCTATAGTGTTCCACAGTATATTATAAAACACAGTGGAACACTAGTCTGGAGTTAAATACATATGAATTTACAATATATAATCTTTCAGGGCTGGAAGGTACCTCAAGATGACTTCTATAAGCTATTATTGTGGCATTTTGATAGTACAGTATATCTTATTTGCTTCTGAAGGGAGGAAAAGCTGCTTTCATTGCTGTCCACTGCATAGCATTTAGTTTCTGTTATTCATCTCCCCTGCCACCATGCTGCAGATAATGTGCAGGAATGAGCCTGCTGATGGGTCAGACAAGGGAAAAATGCCAAGTGGAAGCCTTTTAAGATCCTCTGTTCTTGTGAGTCTTGGAATAATTGAATGCAGCATTAACGTAAAATTTTGCCTTCCCTTCTTTCCAAATGTAAGAAAGGCAAAATAGGGTATGTAAGAAAGGCAATATAGGGTATGTAAGAAAGGCAATATAGGGTATGTAAGAAAGGCAATATAGGGTATGTAAGAAAGGCAATATAGGGTATGTAAGAAAGGCAAAATAGGGTATGTAAGAAAGGCAAAATAGGGTATGTAAGAAAGGCAATATAGCTATGTAAGAGTTACTTTGGAATGCTTTTTTTCCTTTTTTTTTTAAATTAAGGAAATCACTTTATTTTAAGGTATTTTCAGTCTGATTGATTAATCAGGACACTTTTGTATTGAAATACTTTACAAAAAAAACCCAGAAGAGATATATATATATATTTTATGTCTATGTATATATAAAAGACGTAGTATAATGAAAATCTAAAACTGTTAGTTTTATTTTGACTACAGTGTATCAGCTGTCTGTCAGGACAGAGTATTCAGGCCTCCTCTGTGGTTCAGTGTGTTGCTGTTTTATACCTAGAACTGAAACACAGGAACAACCAGGGAGAGTTTTTGTTAAAGTTTTTTGGCATTTGCACAGCTAGAAATCACGAACACTTGTGGGTTTATTATGATGCTTTTCCAATCACTTGAGATTATAAATGATTTAAATATGCTGCTTTTAATTTAGTGAAATCTATGAGTTTTAGTCAAGTCAGTAAATATTTTCTATGCTGAGTCAATAACCATTTAGATACTTAATAGCAAAGGATGTAAGAGAAAGTGTTTACTGAAATTATCCACTCTGTATTGGTGTTCTGAATTAGGATTACTGTAGTAGTGCTTGCTTAAAACAAAACCTCTCTCCCAAGTAGATTCAGTAATATTACACAGGAGCCATCTGATAGAGGTTGCAGACAATCTTTCCAATGTTTTTTAAAGCTGTTTTTTAAAGATGGGGGGAAATTCTGGTTCTAAATATTGTGTCTTTAAATTGCATGCGAATAACACACAGATTTAAAGAGAGATTCAGTTGAACTACATTAAAATAGAAGTACTTAAGTATCTAGTAGCTTGCCTGATAGCTGAATGACAGCCTTAGTGAAGAGCTGTTACTGATTTAAATGCTGTGGTGTGGCACTTCACAAGAGGGACACAGGTAAAACAAAAGTGTTGTGGGTTTTGTTTGGTTTTTATTTGTTTGTTTAATAAAAAAAGGTCATCGTGAGGTAATTCTGCTTTAATAATACTTGGAGGAGATAAGCTTATGAGTCTTCTTCATGGTTATCTCTTCCAGCTGGCCATATCATATTAAGTTGAGGTTTAGATGTGTTGTGTCTAGAAACTTACACATAGAGTAGTGTAAATTAGAATTTATAGTGCATCCTAAACAATAAATGATCTTCCCCCCCAGCCCCATCATCTTCTCTTCACTATCAATTTAAGTGTGATTCCCTGCATTTTTTTGTTTCTCTTCTAGCTGCTGATGCAAAGGAGAAACAATACTGGATAACTCAGCTTCGGTCCTGTGCCAAACATCACAAGGAAGGTAATTCTAAGGTAAATAACTTCAAGGGAAAAGTAACTGTTTTGTTTTAAGTGGGTAGGTGAAGAACAACATGATCTGCATGATAGACTGGCTGCTATAGCTAGTGGACTGATGTTTAGAGGTTTATGAATAAAAGCAGCAAGTTGTCATTCCTCACTAAGTGCAGCAGGTTTAAGTCAATTGGAATCTTAATAAACATTGTTCTATTTATGAGAAATAATTTCATTTTCATTTCATTTAATGGCTCCTACTGTAGAAGTTTTAGGTAGATGTTAGCAGGAGTCTTCAACTTCTTTACCAAGTCTGGAAGAGGTCATCATATGAAGGTTTATATTATTTATTTCTCTTTGGAAGTGATGTCTGAATTTTTGTCCTCAAAGAGATAAAAATTTTGGACTGGTAAAAACAAAAAATACTTAAAAATGAGCAGAAAGATGGGTTGAGGGTGTCTCCAAGCAGAAATTATATCAATCTTTTTAAATTAGAATGCACCTTCAAAGTGGGATTTATTAAAACCAAACCAAAAGATCCATTAGAAATGAATTGATATTGTATTTTTTATGGATGGTTTTGGTGCTAAGATTGAGTCAGTAAAAAAAAGTCCTGCTCTTATTTTCAGTTCTTTAAGCACTTCTGTTGATGCCTTTACCAGAATGAAAAAGGTTGCTTTCCTCATGAGTAATGGTTTGCTATACTAAAACCAAATTAAAATGGATGTAACTGCAAGGAGAAAGGATCCCTCCCTGCCCCAGGATGCTGAGAATATCAGGCTTTTGTTAACTGCATCCTGAGTGTCTTTGGAAGTTGAACTTAGAAATGGTGGATGGTGTTTTGAGGGCCTGGCATTCATTGAAGTGTGTCATTAAAGTAAAACCAAGATTTTGTTGCTCTTTTTAAGTGATGTGGACATGTCAGGAAGGAATTATGGTACAATTAACCCACTTTTTGAAAGAGAATACATAACTTCAGTATTTTGGTACTTCTTCAGTTCTTATGTGTGGCAATTAAATATGGCTTCTCTATAGCTGTGGCCCAGTACCATTTGGAAAGGTGCAACTCTGCTTGATCAGAATACTCTTACAGTTGCTGTTGATTGGCAACTCAGGGACTTCCTGTACTAAAGACAGTAACTTTCTATGCTCAGCTGCCATCAATGACTTATTCCTTGACAGGTTTTCTGATCACTTCTTGAACCCATGTAAACGTTTAGCATCTACAGTGTACTGTGATCAGTCAGTAGTGCTGTTGTTCAGTATAGGCGGTGTCAGTGACTGGTGCAGTGGCGTAATTATTCTTACACTCCCTATTCATTTGCTAATATTTCTTCATACTGGATTTGTTTTTCTCCTTTTGCCTGCTACAGGTAACTAATTCTGTAGAATTGACTGTACTTTTATTAGTGATGATGGGAGAGGAAAGTGCAAATGAGGGAAGTACAGTGTTAAAACATGCTCTGGCGTGGCTGAATAGAAATTACTTGCTGGCTGTTAATAGTAATAGCAGTATGGGGGATCCTCAGAGAAAAAGAACTGAAAAATAAACAGAGATTATTGAAAACTGGAGATTATTATGGGATGCTCCGAATGCTGAAAGCTTACATGGATTTGAAAAACACTTGAAAGGAATAATGTTATTAGAAAATCTTGACTAAGTGAGTAGGAGGCTATTAAATACAAAGACAGCATCTGTTGTAGAAGATTGAACACACAACGTTTGGAAACAGAAAGGGCTTAGAATGGGGGGTATCTCTCTAGGCTTTTTCTTGTCGTCTTGCATAGTGACCTGCCACTGCTGTGGCTTTTTTCTATTTCATAGACTCATTGTGCAAGAAAATAAAGGGATTTCCTTGTCTGAGGGGGATGATGGGCATACAAAACTGAGGAACCAAATGCAGGGTTATTTCAGACATCAGGAGGAGGGTTCTTGCATTTTTCTTAGACTGATGAATTACAGAAACTTTGCTTAGGATTCTGGTGTATAGATGCATTTTGGTTGGTACAGCCAGCCATGCATTTCAGTTAGCTTGAATCCATTTGTTAGAAAATAGAAATGCTGAAGGAAAAAACATTTTCTTTGTTCTGTGTTACAAGCGTATATCTAAAATCAGAGTAGGCCACTTTTCACTCGATATGTTTGTTACCGAAGCACTCTTACTTTTCCACCTTTGTAAGCCACAAAGCAAATAGAGAATTTACTTATTCTGTATTTTGACTCTGCTTCTTTTACCAGAAGTGTACTGTACTTGGAACAATGTCATGCTTACCTGTTCCTGGGAACCTTTCTTCTGACCAGATCCGTCACCTGTATTTCAGTATCTTTTTCCCTTTTCCCCTCCTGTCTTCTCAGTCTTAAAGAGTATTATTTAAGAGGCAGATTTTCTGTGACTTTAGCATTGCATATAGTGCTAACTTAGATTCATCTAAAAGTAAGTTTTAAGCTTCTCTTTGGGTATCAGATACTGGTTACAAGGGAGTGATGCTTCAGATTCCAGAAGGTAGGGAAAAAATGCATTTGTATAACATCTTTGTTTTCCTCAGTTTCTTACTTCAAAACCACTGCCTGGTAAGAGGTAAGGGAAGCAAAAAATGCTGCATTTCTTTGTGATGTTTTTTCCTTTCTCTTGTCGATGAAGAAGGTACATTAATATAATTATTATTAGCATGGAAGTGGGAACAGGCTGTTAAAGGTATTTTTAATTTACATAAAATAGCATGCTGCTATTTTAGCTGCCTTACTGTTTCTTTTGTGGGGTTAGGGACTGGTGTTAGATAGAAAGGTTTGGAACAACATGGAGAGAGGTACATGTCTGGCTTCCTTTTGAATATTTGAGGACATGACAAAAATATGTATGTCTGGATTTTGTTAAAATAGCCCTACCAGTGATAGGACTGTCATGATGTGATTTCTTATTTTACTGGCAGCAGGATGGGATTGCTCTTTTTTTCCTCCTTTCCCATTCTTTGATGGGTGTAGTAACAGATAATCACATCTTGTCTGTCTCTCATAGTTGCTGTCACGAACAGGCAGATGGGTACTCGTGTCTTTTAGGCTTCTAGAGTTTGGACAGCATCCAAGCTCTGCGAGCAGGCATCTGGAAAGTTGGAGGCCGAGTGCTTGCTCCTGCCATCTCCTACAGAACTACACCTTTTTCAGAAAGAGAGGCAGAAATTTGTAGCTATTTTTTTAGGAGTCATACACTTGAGAATGAGGTGGGATGGGGAGTGTAAAATACACAGTGAGGGGAATGATTTATCACATGCAAGTGGGATATAGATTAATAGGGGAAAAATAATGGGATGACAAGGCAAGCAATGGGAACGTTCCCAAGAATAACAGCGAAGCACCTCTTAGCTACTGGTCTTTCATATTGGAGAGATAACATGGTTTTGAAACCTTAGAATCATAGAATCATAGAATAGTTTGGGTTGGAAAGGACCTTAAGATCATCCAGTTCCAACCCCCCTGCCATAAGCAGGGACACCTCACACTAAACCATGGCACCCAAGGCTTCATCCAACCTGCCCTTGAACACTGCCACGGATGGAGCACTCACAACCTCCCTGGCCAACCCACTCCAATGCCTCAGCACCCAGTAAAGAACTTCCTCTTTATGTCCAATCTAAACCTCTCCTGTTTAAGTTTGAGCCCCTTGTCCTGTCACTACAGTCCCTAATGAAGAGCCCCTCCACAGCATCCCTATAGGCCCCCTTCAGATACTGGAAGGCTGCTCTGAGGTCTCCACGCAGCCTTCTCTTCCCCAGCCTGAACAGCCCCAACTCTCTCAAACCTTGAATAGATATTATTGGAAGGAGATTCAAGAGAAAACATGAGGATTTAGAGAACATTTTCAAAGCTGAATCTGTGTCACTATTCTTGTGAAACACTAGTAGATGAACATTCCTCCTTCCTACTCTTCCCTTACCTCCTTCCTTCCAGATCAGCACTGGTTTCCTTACTTTTTCAGTTACTGACTGCTTCAGAATGCTGCTGTGNATAGATATGAAGGAGATTCAAGAGAAAACATGAGGATTTAGAGAACATTTTCAAAGCTGAATCTGTGTCACTATTCTTGTGAAACACTAGTAGATGAACATTCCTCCTTCCTACTCTTCCCTTACCTCCTTCCTTCCAGATCAGCACTGGTTTCCTTACTTTTTCAGTTACTGACTGCTTCAGAATGCTGCTGTGGGACATGCTGGCCTTGCTGTCTTTAAAGCTTCAGCTGGGATTGAATTAGTGGAGTAAATTAAGCAGAGCAGTGATTTAAATTTAGTTGCATCCTAATGAATGGTCGGGAGGTGAGCTAACAAGAGGATGTAACATCAGCTAAGTCTGTCATGTTGTTTTAATTAAGTTTTACATCTTAATGATAAAAAAAAACCCCAGTAAAGGATAATGTTCTCTAGCAAATGATTCCCATGGTGTAAGATAGTCGTAACGTTCTTGATATTCCCATGCAAGTTTCATTTTGCTTAATTGCAAATTGCTCAACCTGCACAAGTGCCGGTTCGCCCTGTATTGGAAGAAATCTGTGTCTGGATAGGATTGCAGGGGTTCTTTTTCCAATTCTAAGTGAATATTATTGTACATTCTTAAATGGGTTATTCACTGGCATTTTTAGCATCTGCATGAGAGCTGTTTCCATAAAGCCACATTCACTTAGTGAAAGTTTCAAGTCTTTGTGAATGTTCTTTTGGTTCTTTTCTGCACATAAAACCTTTTTTCCTTTTGAGCAAGTTCACTCATCGCTCCTCTGGTACGCTTGTTTGCTTCCTCCTCTCAACCCTGACCTATAAAGTCAGCTAAAGAACAGTACTTCTAATTAAAGCATGCTTTGGAAATTCTTGCAGCCGTGAGGCTGAAAAGGAAACAGTGCTTGGCTGTAGATACGTGAATGTTTGACACCTTTTTCCTCCCTTTGGAAGCTGCTTGAAGATAAGAGTTCTCTGTTTCAAAATCCTTCTATAGCAATGAAAGAGAATTGATTTAGGACCAAACATGAGCTTGCTCAAATGATTCTTGATGTAGAAAAGATTTTATGATGGAATGATTATCATAGTCTCTTGCTTACAAGCATACACGTGTATTGCCTTGCAGAGGATGATGAACACCCTGTCAGAAAAGTTAGTACCATAGATGGTGCTTTGCACAAATGTGCAAAGTATATCATAAGCTGATCCATTTTCAGTGCTGAAGTTTGGATGTTATGTAGATTCAGTCATTTGCATTTTAATATTTGCAAATGATCATAATGTAAATTAAACAGATCTCTGCCCATATTTTTCTTTTATTAGTGTTTGTTTACTTAAGATGCGTTGGAAAAGAAGTAGATGGGAATTTAAATACTTAATGGGGATGTCTCAAAATTGTAATTACTTTCTGAAAGCATATGACTTCTCCTAGCTTTAAAGCTGCATGCTGGCATCGGTTCTGTGATACGTATTTGCACAGTAACGGAATGTCATTTCAGTATGTATTATTCTGTAGCAAACATCTGTGGCACAATGCCTGTGAAAATGATGATTATCAGCCATAAACAGATACGGCAATTCACTTCAGAAATGAGTTTATTGATCTCTGCAACATTGCATTTACCTTACAAGAGAAACAAAACTGATTGCTTCTGGTAAATGGTGAAAAACATTTCAGCTTCTTGGTGAGCAGGAAGGGCAATCTCCGGGGAGAATGAGTCATGATAACATTGATCGAGGTGGAACTTACTGTTCTGCAATTGCAGTATTTCAGTTGTTAGGATTTTTGTTATCCAAATGGAAGGATTCATTATACTGCTTTTTTTATGCTGGAGGTGGACGGTCTACTGAAATAAAAATCTTAACTATAATCTGTGTTAGCTAAGTGTATTTTGGCTGGTTTTAGGTCATAAATCCAAGCTGAAGGCAAGTAACAAATTAACCATTTATTAGCTTTTGTATTATTCTTTTATTAGTTTCATTTTGTTAGTAGGCAGACAGTTGGAGCAGTGTAAAGTATAGCCTCAGGAAAGAATATTTGTAATCCTTCCAGAGTGCTTCAGCCTGTGGATTTCTTGACTCCTTTGTACCATGCATTACTAACTTTTGGAGAGATAATGTCTTCCTCTCATCAGACTTTTCAGTATCTTTTCATTTATTTATTTATTTGCAAACCAGAAGGTAGTAGGACCAAAGGAAACAAGCTATGCTAATAGTTAGAGGGGCAATCATACCAGCAGCGCTAGGGTGAAGAGCAGGGGATTAGGAATAAAGATCCAGTGATAACTGTAATTGCTTTGATTTCCTGTGAGAGCGTCTTTAATGTCTTTTCTGGTGTGATGTGTGAGCAGAGTGTTTTTGGCTGCGGAAAACATCACATAGGCTTTAACATTTGAACAAGAAAGAGAAAGCTGGTTTTTGCACAGCTGTGTGAAAGACGTGCTCGTCATTCCCTGGGTTTGGTCGGAAGGAGCTCTGCAGAAGAAGAGTCAAATCTTGGCTGGGATGTAGGTGTTGACAGTGTGCTGTGAATTCAGAAATGCTGACGGGGCTGAGTGCGTGGCTCCCGGAGAGGCCTCTCCTGGCAGTGGCAGGAAGAAGCTGTCAGGAGAAACCAGGTGCTGCCCTGACTCCTTGGGCAGAGCAGGCACAGTGCGCTGCTGCTGTGCGTTATGGCATTGAGGTGCGGAGCCCCACTTCGAAAGGTTTTCCCTGATGGTATTGTCCTGGGTTCAGCAGTTGCAGTCAGTTTTTCTTCTCTTTAGTAGCTG
>NDXB01018549.1:0-31666 GCA_002631895.1 Agapornis roseicollis
GAGGTTTAGATTGGAGATAAGGAAGAAATTCTTTCCTGTGAGGGTGGTGAGGCACTGGAATGGTTTGGCCAGGGAAGTTGTGAGTGCTCCATCCCTGGCAGCGTGAAAGGCCAGGTTGGACAGAGCCTTGGGTGCCATGGTTTAGTGTGAGGTGTCCCTGCTTATGGCAGTGGGGTTGGAACTGGATGATCTTAAGGTCCTTTCCATCCCTAGCTATTGTGTAATTCTATGCTTCTACATCATGAGCAGTTTCCAAGGGGTAAGATGGGTTTTCTGTTACTCCACCACAGAGAACTTGGTGAGGGGACCAAGTTCATAGAATCATAGAATAGTTTGGGTTGGAAAGGACCTTAACTTCATCCAGTTCCAATCCCCCTGCCATAAGCAGGGACACCTCACACTAAACCATGACACCCAAGGTTTTGTCCAACCTGGCCTTGACCACTGCCAGGGATGGAGCACTCACAACCTCCCTGGGCAACCCATTCCAGCATCTTACCACCCTAACAGGAAACAATGTCTTCCTTATAGCCAATCTACAGCTCTCCTATTTAAGTTTGAACTCATTACCCCTTGTCCTGTCACTACAGTCCCTAATGAAGTTCCATAGTCTGTGTTATATAGGAAGTCAGGAGGCACTTGTCATTGTTGGGGAATGTGATGCTCACATATGCATGTAGAAATTGTAAAATCTGGAAGATCAATTATGAGTTGTCTCCTTTTACCTGCTGAAAATGCTATTTCTACAGATCTTACCTGCTCCACTCAGGGGGAGAGGGAAAGCTTTTAAATTCCTGAGTTCCAGGAAGGGATGGAGAATGATGGTTGGAATTGGTCAGACATTTCAACGTCCAAGTGTCTAAAATTAGCAGGATACAATAGTCTGTGCTTTTGTTTTTGAAAATGGTAATAGTCAATTTTCAATTTACCACATTACTATTGACTCACTTCTTCAACTGAAAGTATTATAGCCTTGTTCTAGACTGGACCACTGATGGTATGTGTGCAGTGAGAAGCAGTACTGTGAGACACTGGAATTGATAGCATAACAGAGTAAAAACAGCATATAATACCAATAAGCACATCCTGAAAGACTAAGCTTGTCTAAATGGGAGAATAAGGCAGAAGAAAGCATTGTTTCCCTTTTAATTTTGTAGGTAAGGTGCAGTGCTATATAAGCGCCCTACTCCCTCTCTGAGTGTATTTTCATTGCAATAGCTGGAGATCTGCTTGGCAGATCATGGATGAACTCGTGGAAGCAATTACTGCCTGCATTCAAAACTTCCAAAATCTCACCAGGCATCTGTGTATGCTGGAGTGCCTGAAGGTGCACAGGCAAAATCAAGTTGTTCAAAAGAAAAGTGGGGAAAAATTGTTCCCAGTCCATGATCCAATGGACATATTACATTGCTGGGCTCTTTGGAAAGGAATGCTGGTTCTCAGTCACCTATATCTAGTGTTTGACTAGTCCTTTTTCTTACAGTTTGTCTAGATCTCATGGATCAGTGGACTGATACAGGTTTTGTTGCTGGCTGCTGCAAGAAACTTAGTATGTCAGCCTTGAGCACCAATGCTCTTCATCTGGGAGCAAGGGAAAATACCATCTTTTTTGGCACTGCTTCCAAAGTATTCTCAGATTTAGTGATCAGAGTTCATTGGATTAAAAAGGAAATTAGAATTCTAAAAAGCAGAGTAAATAAAATACAAATTAAAACCCAGTTAAAACCTAGAGTAACAAGGCATTACCATGCGTTGGAACTCCTGTTATGTGGGATTTACGAATAAAGGCTACCGATGGTTGGAGTAGTGCCTGTTGTACCATGTGTGCAAAAATGAATTGCAGTAAGTAGAAAACAGCAGACTCCCTGTCTTACTGTTTAAATAGTAGGATTGAAACCCTGCATTCTTTCAAGACAATAGATAGTTTGTCATTGTTAGTTGAGCCAGGACTTCTTCTCTTGAGGTATTGTTCTAAAGCACTGTAGCTTAGAAGAGTACGTCCTACAAAAGGATCTTGGGTAAAGCCAGTTTGAATAATCTTTATCATGATTCTACCCTTTTAATTAAATAATTGGTTTTTAGTTTTTAGACTGAATCTGCACTTCCCAGTTCTGAGTATTTATAAACATTTGTGGGTTTGCCCAAATGAACAGATTTCACCTGAGGGCAATTTACAGGCTGTTTGTTTTGATTATACTGCAGTCAGACACATATGGTTGATCTGCTGATTCTGTGATATTGCCTACTCTGTGTTTTGCTGACTGATGAATTTTAAACAAGATAATAATAGAACTATCACTTCTGGGTTTTTATTAGTGGAACTTCAAGAAACATGGAAACCTAAAAAAATAATATTCTCCCAGCCATCTACAAATTTACAAATGATACAATCAAATTATTGAAGCCTGTACTTAATTTTCTTGCTCTATATCATAACAGTCTCAGGACTCTTCTTCACAGAGCAGCTATACCACACTTCTTTAAATGGTAGTTGTGTCCAAAAGCCATTTATAGCTTTGCATCTATTAGAGTTGTGCCAGTTAGTCATCAACAGAATCAGGCTGTTAACAGCCATGTTTGGCTGTGTGCATAAACTTACATCACTAAAAATACAACTGGAAGGGGTATAAGCCTCATCAAAAGCAGACAGATACCGCTACACACTGGAGTTTCAAATCAACAATATTTCCATAAGAGTTCAGGTAACTTTTTTTAACCTCAAAAACCCCCCAATTTTTCCATATTTTAGTTTGAAAATATTGTTAAAATAGGTTGAGCATGTTTTCTTAAGCAGAAAAAAAACAGCTTGAATTGAAAGCTATGGTTGGATTGATTGCTTTGGTGTCGTTGTGAACAGTCTTTCTTGCTTCACTTTTTTTTTTTGTCAGCTGAAACATGAATTTTATATAGCTATTCCCTGCATTGAAATGCAGAATGATAGCTCCAAAACTGTAGGTGAGCTTCTTTCACTCTAATTATGATTTAGTTGGGAAAGGGTTTAGCTAAACTCGAAAGCTTCAGCACTTTTGGGCCTAAAGAAAAAAAACCCACTTGTTAAAATAAACAGCTGAGTCAGGAAGCATGACCTCTGCTCCCCTATTTCGCTTGATTTCATTCCTCCAAGTCTTGCTTCCACCAGCATTTATATTTCTGAACTAGAACCAGTGGCTATAGCTCATTAAAATGTGTAAGTATATAATCTCTCTTGCTGCTTTCTGAGAAGTTCAGTGTCTGCTGCATAAATTAATACACCTACACCTTGAGAATGGACAAGAAGCAAAAAGTAGTTCAAGATTACTGACTTAAAGAAGACTGGTGGGAGGTGCTTTGCTTCATAATGCCTGCACCAAGCTAAAGACAGGTTGTCAAAAAATAAAACCCCTGTCAGATGCCGAATCATTAAACCTGATTTTGTTGAGGCAAATAGATTCTTGGGATGCCAAAAATAAGTATGAGGTAGGTACATGCTATTAGATCCATTTCAGAACAAGATAGAGGAAATGGAAACAGTATTTTTAATCATCTGAGATAATTACTGCAATGAAAAGAAAGAGAATACTTCATCTAGTTATGGTATATACCAGGTTCAGACCAGTGAATGCGTCAGTGAACTAACTCAAAGCTGTGTGAAAACCTAGTATGTAAAGGATGTGATGTAAAGAATATATTTTTCTAATTTTCCCTGAAAATAAAATCCTGAGGAAATTTCATTTTGGAAATTCTATGACCTAGTGCCTCTGAATGGAGCTATGCTGTCCTTACCGCTGTACTTGTTCTTCCAGCTGATTTTCTCACCAGTGTTACTTCATTTTATTTCTGACCTGTCCTATCAAGCCACTGAAGCACAGCTAACCTAGACATTGCCTTTCCTTTTTCACTCGGGACAGCTCAAGTTCATACATGCTCTGATACTATTTTAAATTACTGAACGTGTGCATGCTTCCGTGTCATTGGAGCTGGGAAACATAAGAGCAGGCATTGATTCAATGTAAACACCCCCAGGCTACAAGTCTGGACGCCCTTTTGACAAATCATTGCCATCAAAGTGAAGGAAAGCATGGCTTAATTTGGTTTTTCTTCCTATTTTTGTCCTCTGTAATCACCCCTGCTAAGGCTGACTTATGCATGGAGCTTACACACTTCTGAGAAGTAGATCTCCTGCCTTTGGACCAGGCCAGGTTTTCTGGATGGTGGGTGTCTTTCTGGGGAATCTGCCTTCATCTCCCACTAGCCTATGTAAGAGAGCAAGATCATTTCCATTCTTTCCCCAATTCAGCTTTACAAGCCAACTACAGTCATCGTGTTCAGTATATGCTGAGAAGTTTGTATTTGCCAAGTAGCATCTCTGTCCTTAGTTATGGTTAAGCAACCTGTAATTGAGTTTCAATGGCAGAATAAAGGAAGAGTTTGTCTAACCCCTCTCTGTAGCACAATTATCCTGAGAACACAGGGTTAAGGTGGAAGTTAAGCAGGACATCAGTAAAGTGTTGACAACTGCTGGAAGTATGATAGCAAGCGTGTATTTCTTATGTTAAATCATCAAGTTCTTATCTACTGAGCAGAATTCATTTCCCTGTGGAATATTTCTTTAGAGCCTGTGATAAGGGCAGACATCCTGCAAGCTAAGACATGTCACTAGAGCGTTTCCTGGACTCTCACAGCCAAGAGCTGTGAAACTGTGAATACTGGCTGGATTCTGGTTGGGGTTTTTTTGACAGAGACTGTGTAATTTTCAGGGATGTGATGTAGCACCCTTTTGCTTTAGACCTTGCATGTATTCACATCTATTCAAGCCTAAAAAGAATTCAGTCTCATCCCAGTATGAACTATGGTGTTACCAGTATGTTTTAGCAAGAGTGACAAACTACCTCATGAGAAGTCCAGGGCTGGAATATCACAAGTGCTGGAACTTCAGCCAGTTTCTCCGCAAGAAGCTTGCATGGCAAGCACTGTGCTTGGCTTGGAAAGAAGGACTCCAGGGAAGTCAATGCTGTTTTCCACAGGCAGAGATGAACCACCTGCTTGGAGTGACTTCCAAATGTCAGGCTGCTTCTGGAAGAAAAAAAAGAAAAGCCAGAATTGTAACTTCAATTTGTGTAGTGCATATTTATGTGCATGTACTTCAGGCAAAAGGGTTCGTACCCAGACCTTGATTTTCTTAGTTTCCCACTGCACTTTAAAAAACCATTTTATCATGTGTGCTTTTTCATAAGCACTCTTTCCTTCCCTAGATTTCTGTATAAATAGTCATGCTTGACAGATGGGATATTAAATAAACAGGCAATCCAATTTGAGTAGACAGTTTGTGGAATGTACTGATATGCCACTATCTACATACATTCCTCTTCAACAAGGAATGCTGCCTGAGTCTATAGATAACTATTGTGCCATAAGAAGCAAGTTCTATAATCATGAGGTAATCTCCATGCAATGTTCCTGAGGCTCTGATTGATAATACTAACTGGAATAACAGGGTGAATGAAAATGCAGAATGGTCATCATCTGCCTGGCAGCAAGGCCAGAAACTAGTGGAGATTATCAGGGCCAAGGTGCTGCTGCTTCTGAAGTGCTGGATTTGTACAAAGGAGATTTTGATTCTAAACCTGCTGCTGCTTTGTTCCTGGTAATTATAAGCATGTGAGTCCATCTGGTTTCATGTCAGTCTACCACATCTGAAAATGTTGTACATTGTACAAACTCCTTTGGGAGTCCAGTGGTGCTTGGAATTCTATACATGGAAGGTGCTTAATATTAATGATGATGTTATTGTAAATAATAATGGCATGGAACGTGACTTGAGAGCTCTATCCACACAAGCTACTTGTACTCAAGAAAGGTGTCAATTCTTCATTTTAAGTAGATCAATTTTCAAAGCTATTTCTTGAAGCTATACTTAAGGACCAATCAAACTGTAAGTGATGTGTTAGGCTACCTCAAACCTAAAGGGAGTTAGGACACAGCTAGTAGGAATAATTGCCTGTACTTGCTAGGTTTGCTTCCAAATAGATCATGAAAATTTAATTTCTGGTCTATCCTGAGACAGCTGTGCCTTCGGGAATGCAGTGAAGATGATAAAGTTTGTGACAACACTTTTGGACCTGTGAGGACATGTGGCACCTGTACATTTCCATATCTGGGTGAGACTCGGTGTGTATCATCTGTTCCTGTACTTCCCTACTCTGGGAAGGAGAGCTGCGTGCACAGTCTGGGCAGGAACCTGTGGCATGCTCCACCCAAGCCTCCAGCTTTAGCAATCAGGACAGCCGGGACCAGCAGGCTCAAGATGAGTATGTGGAGACTGAGAACAATTTCCAGTGCAGGAGGAAGGGTCCTGCTGTTTCTTACTGGATTAATGTAACAGTACCTCATACCAACATGGGAAAAACTTCATAGAGTTATGGGAAGGTGTGTGCAAGGAGGTAGTTTCTGCAATGACATTCTTCCCTGAGCTGCAGGGAAAAGGATTATCCTTCTGGCTTCTGTGTAAAAATATTTCTCCAGCCACAAAGGAGAATGGACCAGAGCAAATACCCAGCTTGTTGGCAGTTGTCTCCTATGATGTCAAGTAGTAGCAACTTAAGAAAAGAATATAAAAATATAAATAGTGAAGGCTATTCTCTGACGTTACCCAGGATGGACCCCAGGCATCATCCCTTTGCCTTTTTGGCCTCCACAAGCATGATAACAATGTCTATGGAATGAACTGGGCACCATGGAAGCTATAACCTCACATCCTTGGCAGCAGTTGACTCTGGAATTGCTCTTTCCAAACCTAATGTACCCACAAAAAACCCCAGGGATCTCCCCATTATGTTGTAGAGGGCTGTAAAGAAAGCTGGGCAACCCAGTGCACAGTTTATTTGCTCATACCTATTCCAGAGATTATTCTTGAGCATTTGCTGAGTGGTTTCAAGTTAAGGGATTAACTTTCTCCTGATGAAAATAGGTTTAGCTCTCTTTGATGTTAGCAGAAACTGTATTGGCAGAACCCCTGATTGAACTTAGCCCATATGCATCTTACATGCTCAGAGAATATTTTTTACCTCTCACCCACCCACACTGTGATCTTGAATGGCAAATCTGGAAAGAAAAATTTGCTACAATGGACTTTTATATCTCTTTGGGATGACAATTAACATTTTGGATAGAGTTCTTGGATGTTACATGCAGAAATAAACTAAACATGGGTGTCAGTGAACCAGTTATATTTCTGAATGCTGTGTACCTACTGTAGTCTCTTATTAAGCATGCTGAAAATATATGTAAAAAAAAATTAGAGGACATATTCTGTATTAATTTGGAGTTAATTTATACAAAAGCCTTTAGAGAAAAATACTTTCCCCTACATGACAACCTTCTCTTTGACTAACCTTACTTTTGTATCCCTCTCTATTTTTGACTGACCTCCTTAGTCTTCTGGTGATACGCAGACATTTGATATACACTAATATACAGAAAAACTATCAGTCTGTGCTCACCTTATTGTCTGGGGCCACTATAAAAAAGTCAAACATGGACATAACACCTCAGATGTTCTCAGTCATTTACTGAAGAGTGTCTATACTTTCCTGCAACAAGGATAAGCTGCCTTTGTACTTGCCCAAGGATAACAGCAGTGAGTAATTTGAGGCCCTTCATGGTCAGCATCTCTATGTCTAAGTGGTTTCTTTAGGCTTGTCAGTGGTGGTAGCTCCATTTCAAGGGCTTTCTGGCTGCTGAAACTACTGATGGAAGCCTGATTAATTCCAGCTTCACTAAACTACTGGTCTGCAAATCTCTACCACTCTACTGAACCTGCTGCAGCTTTTACGCAACCCTGTGGTTAAGATGCTCCACTCCTATTGATGTATGTTTTTTGTTCTTTTTAACTCATTTTTCCGTTTTGTATGGGTCTGCTGGTTTTGGCTGGGATAGAGTTAATTTTCTTCACAGCACTACTAAGGTGCTGGTTTGCATTTGTACTGAAAGCAGTGTTGATCACACAGGAATATGCTTGTTAGCACTGAGCAGTGCTTACAGAGCCAAGGCCTTTTCTGGTCCTCACCCACCAGTGAGAAGGTTGGGGGTGCAGAAGGAATCAGGAGGGCATGCTGCCAGGACATCTGACTCCAAATGACCCAAGGGTTAGTCCATGGCATATGACATCATGCTCAGCAGATAAAATTAAGGGAGAAGAAGAAAGAAAGCTGGGAATGGTGGCATTTGTCTTCCCAACTTACTGTTATGTGTAATGGAGCCCTGCTGTCTTGGGGATCACAGAATCATAGAATGGTTTAGGTTGGAAAAGACCTTAAGATCATCCAGTTCAACCCCCTGCCAAAGGCAGGGACACATCACGCTAGATCATGGTGCCCAAGGCCATCTCCAACATGGCCTTAAACACTGCCAGGGATGGGATACCCTGTGCTAGGGCCTCACCACCTCACAGGGAAGAACTTCTTCCTTATATCGAACCTGAACTTTGCTTAAGCTTTAACACCTTGTCTATCACTACAGTGCCTGATGAAGAGTCCCTCTCCAGATATTGGAAGGCTGTTCTGAGGTCTCCATGCAGCTTCTCTTCTCCAGCCTGAACACCCCCAATGTTCTCAGCCTGCCTTTGTATTGGATGGCTGAACACCTGCCTGACCATGGTAAATGGTGAATGAATTCCTTGCTTTGCTTTACCTGTGTGGATGGTTTTTGCTTTACCTATTAAACTGTCTCAACCCATGAGTCTTCTCACTGTCATCCTTCCAGTTCTGTACCCCATCCCTCTGTGTGTGGGGAGAGTGGATTGAGTGAGCAGCTGTGTGGGTCTCAGTTGCTGGCTGGCCTTAAACCATGACATATGGGCCAAAAGAGGCAAATGAATATCTGAAAAGACACCTCATTCTCTGTGTGAAACTTAAGAGTGCCAGGAAGGCTTCAAGTGCTATCTGGGATATAATGCAGTTTCCTTCTTCCTACTATACAAGATATCTCTGTTTCTGTAACTTTAATACAGCTCCTAGCACTTGTTTTGTTCACTGTCCTACATTCCACACACACCCCTCAAATTATATCATGATGTATAAATATACTTGCAATTAAACATCCGGCAAACCTTTGATACAGAGATATACTAATTAACAACCTGCTGATTCCTTCATTTCCCTATTGATATTTTACTGTTTTATAGCAATTTATTTTTTCTTCTGATGAGTCCCATTTCCAACTTTGAATTGGATCTCTGGGAAGCCTTGGAGGTGGCTCCATGAAGGAGTTAGCAAAATACAGCACTGTGTTTCCCACAAGCCTGCCATTCATTTTATTTAGTCAGACAAGGTGAATGGTCCAGAGAAAAGTGGTTCTTGGCTTTTTCAACCCTTTCCCTGCATCTTCACATCACTCTGTTCTGTTTAGTTACTGGTTGGAAGTCTGAGGTGTAAGGAGTAGAAACATTCTTTTACACCTGAACGTCATGCACCACTATGGTTATCAATATACTTCTAACAGCATTCAGGAATGCGTTTAATCTCCACCTCAATTCCCCATTCCTAACATAAACCCAACATTACTCATATGGGGGCTGAGGATCCCCAAAAGGATCATACGCTCTGAAAGAGGGGAGTCATGCTGAGGCTGTGCAGAGGTGATGGTGGCAGGAGCCACAGAACTTTGAATGTTTGCTACAATGCAGGTGGGAAGGATTTGGAGGCAGCCAGGACCCTGCTTCTCTCCTCTGCCCTCAGTGTCCACTGCCCCGTGTCTCTATGGGCTGTGTCCAAGCACTTGGCTGGATGACTTCAGTGGGAAAGAGCAGACTTGTGAGAAACTTGGAGGAAAACTTACCTGAAGGGTTGTGTGGGAGCAGAGCCCCAAGATGGAGGCTGCAGCCACAAGGGAACATGTGTGTGGGGCTGTGAGCTGCCCTGGAGGCCTCACGCTGTCCCTGCTGTCCAGCCACCCTCACGAGCTCATCCCTGCTTTGTAAAGAACATTTCTTTTGATACGTTTTGCCAGTTTCCAAAAGAATGCAAACTATTAGATCTGGACAGACCTGAAATCGAGGGTTAGGTGGCAACTTGATGGGCAGCAAGATGTCCGGTGCCTGACGGCTCAGCACAGGAGTGGTTGTCTGAGTGCGAGCTTCATGGTGGCTATTACTGAAGTAATTTTTTATGAATTTACTTTTTATGTGCCAAAGTACCTGTTTCTGAGGTAAAATGACCTGGTGCAGAGGCTTTCTGGGCAGGCTCCTCAGCTCCCTGTCCGAGGAGGAGGTGAACAGCAGTGCAGGATACCCCTGTGAGGGCAGCAGAAAGAGAGATGGCATTTTCAGCCGATAGGACACACCGCTGCCTGCCTCAGAGCGAGGTGAATTGCTTAACAAAGCCCTACGTTTTGCCTGAGAGGGATGTAATTTACACTGTCAAGCAGTTCCATGCTCCCCAGGTGGAAGGGATTATCGTTGTTCCCTGAGGTGAAGAGCTGTCTGCAGCGCTGGCCTCTCTAAAGGCAGAGCAGGGCTTGGCTGTTGCTGCTCTGAGGTGGGGCTGGCCCCAGGTGCTGGTGTTAGGGCTGATCAAACCGGCTAACGAGTGACAGCTGGGCGTGCTCAGAAACCTGAGGTAATCTGTTGGTAACGGTTCTGGAACAAGCAAAGACTGTATTTAAGGGTTGTTTAAAAGTACCTGAGAGAGCTTAGGCATTGGTTAAAGCTTAATGAGGTCCGACTCTACCCAGCCCTCAGCTGGGGTCAAAGGCTCTGAGGTATCTCTGTTTTACTGCTGAATAGATCAAGCCATTTTAGTCAAAGTATTCTAGGTATGGAGAAATAACTGATTCAGAGGAGTAGCCAGAGCTATGGTTGTTGCTATGGGAGAAGCAGTACAGTAAGAGGGAACCCGGTGAGCATCAAGTGAGCATAATGTGAGGTAATGTGCAAAAAGTGAAGGGCTGTAGTAGCCCTGTACTGCACAGAGCTGTGAGCACCAGCCCCGCGGGCTCCTGGAGGCCGGCTGGCACATCCCTGAGCATTCAGCAGATCAGTAGCCGAGCAGCACCTAAGCTATGATAAAACTGGGCAGCTTTGCTTTCCTGCTTCCAGCAGATTTTGTGAAGGAACACTCTGCAGCCTCCCACATGCAAAGTGCGATTACAGTGTTAGGAGAATAAAACTAGCAAGTTCATTGAAACCAGCTAGAAAAAAGAGCACCAAGAAAAGGGTCTTCGAACAGCGGCTTCTTTCGCTTGCAGCAGTCACCACCCCGAGACTCCAGCGGTAAGTGCTGCATTAGCAGTGCCCTGCTGGCAGCCCGCAAAGCCGCGTGAACCAAACCCCTCCTCCCCTGCCTGGCTGAGGTGCTGCCTGCGCTTAGCAACTTCCATCAGGGCATCGCAGCGAGTGTGTGCAATCGCAGCCCGGAGGCTCCAGGGGAGAGCTGTGCCTTAACGACGAGGGGATGCACATTTCTTCACTGCAACCTTTCGTAGTAGCTCCAGAGAGGCAAACCTCAATGCAGAGGCTCCGTGTGTGAGAGCGGAGTTTTGCCCGTTGCACAGACTGTCACTGCAACTTTGCAAAGGACTCCCCTTTTTCTGTTCCTTGTTATTCCTGGACTTTGTGACAGCGAAGAGCTTTTCTGCACGCTTGAGCCATGAGTGGCTGTTCAAAGAGATGCAAGCATGGGATTGTCAAATTTGCTCAGACTATTTTCAAGCTCATCACAGGTACTCTCAGCCAAGGTAAGTTCATGTTGTTCTTTGTGGGGGTAGCTTTGTAGCCTTGAAGGAGGCTTGTGTTAGAGTTCAGAATTGTCTCTTCAGACGTGTTCTGGTTTAATTCTGGGAATTGGCTGCTCTGAAAGAAGTTGCTATGTGCGGTGAAGACTGGAGCCTTATGTAATTGCTTTTAACTTGTGTAGTGTGTAACCTGTATTTGCCAACCTGCCACAGCTTGCAACTGTAGTGGGCTATTTCAGCCTGTTGGAGAGGTGTTTTGGAAAGCAACTGATGCTAAGCTCCAAAAATTTAGACTTTGTAACTGCCAGTAATTGGTGCTTCTGCGTTATTTTCTACTTCAGCACTTCTACTTGTGTACCTTGGTTCAAAATCTAGGTCGCTGCTTACCACGTGCATGTGCGTACCTTTTGTATATCTAAGTTTTGCTTGTCAGCTCTGCCCTGTGTGCCATGTGCAGGTGGAACGGTAACTGAGTGATTTATACTGTACTCAATAAGCAAAATAAGTTCTCTAGCTGTCTTTGTAAATCCAGTAGCTCCTGTGATGGTGCACTGGGCTAAATGGTGATGCTATTTTTGTTGGTTGTGTCTTTCATAGTGATACATTTTAGCAGCAGCTATGGCAGCTGATTCAATGAATATGGGTGACCTGTTTGAGAACTGACAATAGTAAACAATGGTATGTTCAGCTGCTGATTGTATGTTGAAATATGGGCAGTGTTTAGGTGAGGGTCAGAGTTCTTCAGGTTTTGTGCGTGTTTGGTTGGAGGGGGTGTGACTTTTGTAATTGGTAATACAGTTCAGACTAAATTGTTAGTGGGAGGATTTGTGTAGGCTGAAGAGTCTCTTATGGTAGATTTTTAAATGCAAAGTCTGAAGCTTTTTTTAATATGTTTGTAGTTAGGGAGTAAGATAAGTTTAGCATTCTCGGAGGTGTGTGGCTGTGTTGGCTGTCTGGAACACATACGATCCTGCATGAATTTTAATATTTAAGTTGTTTCCTAGGATAAACTGGAGGCAGGCTGAGGTGACTTCAAAAATAGAAAATGTGGAAATGCCAAGAACTGTTAAGTACAGCTTCCTTTAGTAGAAACTGGGGGGAACTTATTCAATCTGTCTCTCTAGGAAAGAAATATAATTATAAGACAGTTTTCTCATAATGCCCTCACGAGCTTTCAAAAGAAGGCTGCTGAACGAGAACATATATCCTTCCTATGAAGAATACTGGACAGGTTTGTTGCTTTTAAAACCAAGGTTGGTTTAAAATTGCATCTTCTCGGATTTAATTATTCTTCCACTCCCTTGCCCCCATCATCCATGGGCTGTCAAACACCATCAGGGGAAAGATTAAAAACCATAACAGGCTGTCATAGAAAAAAGCTGTTACGTGTTGGTTATAATTCATGATTGATGACAAGTTGTCTCTTTAATATAGAAAACAAAGGAGAAATTCATAGAAGTAAATATAGTGAGGAAAAATTAATGTCATGATACAGAAAAGAAAGTAGCTGTAGGATGCTGTCTGCGGGACCTCATCCTCTACAGCAGGTCAGTGTGGTGTATTTGTGCTTTTTTTCAGGAGATAATGGAATATAGGGTGTATACTGTTAGATTCACCAGGGATTGACAGTAAACTTCACACTATTTGCTTGAACCCCCTTTAAGACAAGGTGCAATGTGAGTTCTGGTGGTGTTTCCCCATGTGCTTGTCTAGAGCAGTTCATCTAATGCGAGTTTTCAAGTAGCCCCTGTGCATCTTCTGTTTGCTTTGCTCTGGCAAAGGGATATGCCAACATTTGAGTCTGACAGTAGAACAGCACTGTGTGGAGAGCTGGAATTAAGAGTAGAAAATGTCCAAGGCTTGCTCCCCCCACCGCTTCCCTTTTTTCTGGAAGATGCCAGCACTGTACTGTCATTGTCTTTGCAGCCAATGCATTGGTATCATACAGTCAGACCCACATCTTTTTAATGGCAATATCTCATTTCAAGCTGCTTGGATTAGATAAGAGTGGTTTCCTATGATTCAAAGCATTCAGAACTCTAAACTTTTTGTCTACTTAGCTGCTTGTGTTTTGAACTGGAAGAACCAGATTCAGGAAGAACTAAACAATGTGAATGAGTTTGTTGCATAGATATCAAAGACATGTTATAATTAAAAGTTTTCATATCATTACCTATGAAACTCATGACTAGAAAGAAAATTATTAGAAAACTTGCTCAGAAGTATTGAATTAAAAGAGAAAAAGTGTTAATTTGTGCATCTATCTCTGAGCTTGTTGGTTGTTCTTTCTTTTAATAAAACCTCTGCATGTAAAGCCAAGAAATAAACGGCTGTATATTGCTGTTATTAAGGGGGTTTTAATGTACACCATATACATACCTTTGACTATTCAAGCAATATCCCTTGTGATCTTCATCCCACTCGTGCATCATTTCCTTCACACTGTTTAATTTTATTTATTTTCTTTAAACACTTTTTACAAGGGAAATTGTGAGACACAAGATTCATTCTGTTCTTATGCTTCTATCTCACTGAGGGTAATTGCAGTGAGAGATACTCCACAGTTCAATGAGGTGTAATCCTTAGATATGCTCTACGACTTTTGCTTGTCTTGATAACATTTTTTCTTTCACCTTGATTATTTGAAATAACACAATGAGACTGTCTGAGCTGCACCTAGAAAGTCCTTCCTTCCGCATCAGGGTGCGATGGGGCCGCAGGCTCTCCCTGCAGTTGGCAGGAATGGAATCGGCACCCTTAATACCACTGTGTGCTCACCAACCTCTTCTGTATATCCTGATTTAAATCTGTAGCAAATCTAGGAGCCTGTGAGCCAAGAAGCCCATAGCTAGTACCTCTGCAAAGCTGAACTAGTGAATTTTGACAGCTTCCCTCTTAGTCTGTTCTTTGGGAAACCTAACAGAGCAGAAGTCTCTGCTGCTGTGTGAAAGGTCTGTTCCACAAAGAGCTTTGTGCAGTTGGATATATGCCCTAAAGAAAACATGTCTGGAGAAGCATGCTTTTGGGAGCAGAATGACACCCTTATTCTCCTCCTGGGTTTACATGGGGGTCCAGCACATGCAGGAAAGGGGTTACTGTGGTGATGAACAATGTGTGAGCAGCAGCAGTTTCACCAAAGTTGCCTGAAATATGTGTGTGTGAGATTTAGGGGTTTTCACATCACTTCCGTGGTATGTGAAATAGTGGTTCTTCCTCCATGTCTTCAGAGCAAGTAAGAGTGGTAAGAATGAATTTGTTTGGGGCTTCCTGTTGAGCAGAATGATTAAATCACAAGCCTCTGTGTGAGTGTGAAGATATTGCTAATGTCATTAAAAACCTAGTATAGGAGGGCCTTGCTGAGTGACCAGGAAATTAAGCTGGAATGAGATCTTTTGGATTTCTATTAATGTATTCTAATTATCAACACAAGAAAAGCAAGATAATTTTAGGGACCACCTCTTTCAAAATGTTCCTTTGCAAAAATAGAGAAGTTTCTGCAAATTAACTGCTCTTTCACCTTTGTTCCAGAGCTGCCCCTCTTTTATTTGTGCTATTAAAATGCTTGCCAAAGGGTCTCATTTCTGTTTTATTGCTTCTCCCATCTCTGTTCTGCAATGTAATTCATCTGGAACTGGTAATTTGTCCACTTTTCATAGTTTTAATTGCCTAATTATCTGTTCAACTTCAGCGATAAAGTCTTCAAACATCTTGCTCTGCCCACAGTTTGCCTCACCATGAAAGAAAAGTATTCGGAGTGTTTCACAGCCATGTGGTGTGTTTTGCTGCTGCTTTGTGAATCCAAATTGCAGCTAGTCTTCTGAGGTGTTATGTGAGATGGTAAGGAAAGTGCATGGTCACTTTTAGCCATACACAGGCCTTATGTCCTCTCAGTGGAAGTTAACCTTGTTCCTTTGGAGCATACTGGCACTGTGTTAGGTTTATCTTCATGACTTCAACCTCTGAAAATGCAAAGGTAGGGTAAATGTTGCTAAATGCTCAGAGGATTTAGACACAGGGAGTCTCATTGCAGTTGTGCAGGTGATGCCAGGGATCCTGCACCTGTGTGACACATGGGAAGATATTTGATTCTCCTGCTGCTGTGTAGCACACCTTCACGCCTTGAATTCTGGCTACTGACTTCAAATTTGGAGAAGCTCTGATTCAGAGGGCTCCTGTAGAAGCTCTTGTATGCCCTCTCTTCATAAAACTTTTCTGAGTGTTTTAACTGTTTTTAATAAGGCAAGTGGTTACTGAAGCCAAGTGAGTAACATGCTTTCACAGAGTGGGGTTAGAGCTTGTACATGTTTCTCAAATGGTCCTGAAAAGTAAGCGAGACTTTCTGTGCATAAAATGCTGTGTGAAGTCCCCGTTAGAGAGGGGCTGCCACTGCCTTCACTGTGCATCTTGGCGAATAGTCCACAGCTACTGAAAGCTTCACAGTTCAGTACCTGATCTGAGCTCTACCTAGTGAAGCTCTCCAGCATCATTGCATGAGATGTCTGTGGGTTTTGTTTCGCTGCTTTTAAAACTCAGCATACCTGGTTAGTTTTTCTCCATGCTTTTGAATCTTTGAACCATCAAGCAAAATACACCTCTGCTTGGCACGGTACATATTTGTATGTCCCTGAAAAATGGATTGCAGATAAATCTTTTCTATAACAGCTGCATTATTTGAGTAATCTGAATATCGGTACATGCATTCCCCTTTTGTCTTTCATTAGGAACAAGATGAATTTTAAGAACTGAGAGTGAGAGGAAGTGGTAATGCAATAGCTTTCCTTTTAAAACCCTATAAACCTCTGCTTTTAGAAACTATTAACTTTGCAAACATGGCTGCATGAGTGCTAGAACGTTAAGAACTCAATTGTTTGCAATAGGGTAGCCCCAAAAGATAAGTAATTTTACTTACAAAAGAAGAAGATAGTCTCTTGTCCTTTTGGAAACTGTTCAGAAAGGGCTGGGCTTTTGTTGGTTTTTTGTTTGGTTGGGTTTTAGTGGGTATTTGCTTAAAATCATGTTTTCTAATAAGCATTTGTGTATGCTGTGTCTGATAGCCCAGGATATTGTGGAATCTTGTATCTCATCAGTGGGTAAACCGGGTGCTTCTCTGAATATTGGCTGTAACAACTGTGAGATTTCTGCTCTCAATGTGTCTGAAAAACAAGCCATGTCAGTTTAACTGTCCAGGTCCCTATTCAGGACTGCACTAAGAGGCAGTTTCTCTGGAGAAATGTGTATCGATTGTTTTCTTTTCTGCATTACTGGGGGTTTAATTTTCAGATTCCCTCCAAAAAAATAAAAAAAATCAATAAATCATGGTGGATTTTATATGACAGGAAAAATGTGGAACCCCATTGTGTGGGGCTAGGTTGGGCTGGGTTGGTTGGTTAGTTTGGTTGGGTTTGAATTTTTCTCTTTATAACCAGTGGGCTAACTAGAGATAAGCTGCTGGCCAGTGGCTAAGGCATTTCTGCCTATGTCGTAGCTATGTTGAGATGCTAATTTGCCACTCTAGGTTTTGTCATTTAAAATGGTGCTAAATGAACAACCCACAGCATATTTTGACCTAATGGACCCTATTACTATCTACCTGATGAATGGATTTAAGTGTAAAGTGGTAACTTGTGAAGATGGCTCAACATAAGTGGACAGTAGCATGCATTAAATCATCCTAAAATCAGTTTAAATTAGCACATGAAGTGTAATTTTGAGATGTAATTTTATTTCTAGTAGCACAACACTAAAGGGTGTTAACAAAGCAACACTTGTCTGTGTTTTCTGTGTTCAGAAACAAGTCTTGGACTGCAGGTCAGCTCTATTTTGGGCTATATTCTCTATGCATTTTTGTGAATTATTGCTTGACCACAGAGTGTTTTCAAACCTTGTTCACCTTGGTGCTAGCAGCCAAACATGCAGGAGGGTTTCTACTCCATGTCAGTAAAGCTAACCGCTTTCCTGAGCGGGAATCCACTCTTAGGGATGTAAATGAACTCCTGACTCTCCTTTATGATGGTATTTTAGGGGATCTTGTTCTTGGACTTTGCTGTTGCTGGTCTACAATGATTAGTAAAGTTCATAAATGGAAATGTAATGGAAAGTAGGCATGGGAAGGTTTTAACTAGAGCAGCACTAAAGCTTGTGGTGTAATTGGAATGAATATTCATGGCAAACTTCTTCCACATTTGCGCAGCTTTAGTAAAACCCAAAAGCATGTATATATAATTTGACTTTAACTTCTCAGCTGGCTTTAACTTCCAATTTCATTTTTTGTAATGGCTGTTTCACAACATCTGGCTTGGGAGGCACAAGGGTAGAGTACATTTAATGCTGGTAACTAGAAGTAAAGTAGCCTGAGGTTTACAAATAAGAATGATTAATGCTTCCTTTACAAATGGGAGACTTGCTGCAGCAGCCTTACATTACAGATTAAAATTGTTATCACAGGTCTGATGAGGTGCTCATCATTGTGAAGCCAAAATAGAGTTTTGAGAGTGTAAAAATAAAACATTGTTATATAATTTACATAATTGCACCTAGCAAAAGGTAATACAGTTTTAATCTGTTGCAATCTGCAACTTTAAAACTCTAATAAAGAACAAGAGTTTAACATGCCTGCCTTTGAAATTTTGAGTGGCAACTTCAACTTCCAGGGAAATCTGCCTTATAAATGTGCAAGAGTGGCATGACATTTTTCTAATGCTTTTATTATTATTATTATTTTGCAATATATGATGATGTTTTGCCATGTGTAAATTCTTCAGCTGGAAGATCAGATGCTTATTTCTGGATGGTTTTGGCAAGAGTCATGTTTAAACTGGGTAATGGAAGATACAATGAATGAATACATCCATTCTGAAGGGAATACAGTGTGTTTGACCTGGTGGGCAGCAACCAATTTCCTTCCTCACTCATGTCATGAAGCATGTAGAAGGCTAAGTTTACATAGAAAAGTAACTGGTTTTGAGGCTCTGAAACTCTTGTCTGCTTCCTTCATCTTCTAGCTGTGAATATGTAAGCATGAGGAGCTTCAAACAATGATTTTTGGTGCCCTTGTTCAAATCTGAATTCCAGACAGTTTTACCCATCTCAACAGCCAAAGTAATCTATGGAATCAGGCCAGGCAGGGGTGACCATGCTTCATGGGGTTGGGTGGAGGTGTTCTGCTGAAGCTGCCCCAGTTTATAGAGGTGGTTTTATAGCAGTATTGCACATCTGGAAGACGTGTGATTGATGTGCTGGCTATGTGGGACTGCTCTGCCCTTCCCTGCCCCTCTTGCAACCAGGGAGGCTGGGTCATTTACCTTTTCATTATGGGCCTCTGATGATCACACTTTCAGAATATCCCCTGGGGGCAGGGAGGCTTTCAGAGGTGGACTTAAAGGTAAGGATCAAGAGAAGTGTATTACTCACTTGCCTCTGAGAGTCCACTTTTAACTGTGTAGAACCCCATCTGAAAGCAATGTGAGTAATGCAATCTTTTGCCTTCCTGAAATAGTTCTGTAATGTTTTCGCTCCTTGTAATAAAGGTGTTGGTCTCCATCAAGCAAATGCAGTTTAAAAAATGTCTTTGAATTGGCTGCTGAGGATGCCATGGTCTGGGGTTTTTTGGTGTATGCCCTCATAGCTTTGATATAAATGCCACTAGTGTATGTATTGTCTTATATGTGCACTTTATTACCAAAATGTTTTATGCCTCAGGTGAATGTGCTCCATACTGCTTTGTGCTTAAGGCAATAATTCACAATATGGTCACATACATTATCCAGTCTGAAACAGAAGTGTGTATTGGCTTCAAATGGAATTAAAAACAGGACCCTGGGGAAATCACACTATGGGGAATGTCATTCTCTCTCTAGAATGGCTTTGATTGTTTTTATGGGAAGATGGTGATGGGTTGTGATGTTGGAAGGGGGATGTTCCAGTGAAAGAAGTGTTCCTAATATGAACTCCTCCCACTAGTTCACAAATAGCAACTTTCATGGTTTCTGTGCAGTGCTGGTGGTGCTTAGAAGGGAGCACTGTGAGGGCCCTGTCATCTTGCTTCTGGTACCAATCAAGTGCTCTCTAGGGAAGTGCAAGGAAACCTTGTAAGCATTGTGTTTAGTTAAGCAATAAGTATGCACTCTCTTCATTCCCGTTGTTACCGTGTGATGTGGGGGACTGGAGGATAAAAATAAGCAGATTAAAATCTTGAGATATGAATAGGTTATCTGTTGGAATATGCCCACTTTAACATAACTATTCATAAACATGAATTGTTGTTACTTAGCAATTTAAGTCTCTGTTTAGTGATAATAAACAGAGTAAATGATAAACTTCATCATCTGTCTTTCAAAGAACAGGGAAATTACACATACCAATTCTTAGAAAGGAACAGTCTGGTTTTTGCCTTTTACATTCAAAAGTCTCATGGTTACCCATGAAAAAGCATTATTACTATTGCATAGTACAGCTAGTGATGAGTGTCAGCAGCAGCAGCCTTCTGGTAGTCCATCAACATTCCAACAGTTGCAGGGAGTTCTGGAGTAAAGCAGGGAATGAAAAGCGTGGGAGATTTTTATCATTTACACTTTGGTAGAGATAAACACATTACTTTAGAGGAATAAGCATGAGAGGCTCTACATCAAAATGCTTAGCCTAATAAATTGTCTAAAATATGGCTCTTGTCACACCACCTTCAAGTAGTAAAGCTGCAGCTGACTGTTTATAAAAATTGCATAAGAACCATCTGGCTTCAGTTTCAGAGGAGGCCAACAGAAATGAAAATGACATTTCCAAATGTAAAATTAGGCGAGAGCTAAGCAAGCTTGAAGCTGACAAAGGCGTGAAAGTAAAGTAGGCTTCTCAATTTCCTGCTTAATGTCTGTTCACTGTGATAGTTTTAATTCTTCTCTTTTTTGATCTCATATCTGTCACGTTCTGTGTAAATAGGGAGTAGCAATGCTTTAGCTCGTGTGTTTTAAGGAAACTCTTAGTGGTCAGGGAGTTTTTGACTTAGCTTGCACACATGTTCAAAGCCCCCCAGTTCTTGAATTCTGTGTTGACGCTGATGCTCTGAAAGGAATTTTATCACTTGTTTCATAAGAAGCAATTTGAGATTCAGTGAATAAAAGCCTTTAAATAGAACCCATGCTGCAGATGTGGTACCTCAGGATGCTGCTGTGATTGTTACTGGCATCATGGTGAGCTGTGATAACCAGGGTCCTTTCAGTTTTTAAAAGGTCTCACTCATGCAATTGTGGTGATGCTAATGACTCCTTCAGAAACTGAAAGAAGTGTGGTTCCCATCAGGGGCTGTCACTTGCATTTATGGGGTAATACCTCATTCTGTGCCCTGTGTTAGTCTTAGAAATAATTCTGCTTATTGTGAGGTTTCTGTCTTCTACACATAGACAAACAGGAGGAACATTTGCATTGTGAACATCTGCAAAACCACTGTGAGAACCTGAACCTATGTGCAGTATTTCATGGGGAGGTGAAACATCAAGACCACAGACTGTCTTGTGAAGGCAGCTGTGATAAGCAAGCTGTGCATTTGTGTTTATAAGAGGAAGAAATGTCAGTATTAGACAAACATAACTGACAATCTATAGTATGCAAATAAAATTTATCAAAGCAAGAAAAAAGGAGCCCATTGCTAAGATTACTTTTACCAGTCTGGGGTGGTTTTTGACAAGGTGGAGCACTGGGGAATGAAGACTGAAGTCCATCACTTCAACTGTAACATCTGTTTCCAAAATGTTGTATCCTATCCAAAAGTAGTTGCTTTCTAAGGATCCACTCTGACACTCTCTTGATGATAGAACATCCTTTGGTTTTAGACAGTCTAGGTGCTTGTGTCTTTACTGCACTTTGTAGCTCCACCACAAGGCATTAGCTATGTACAACTTGAGTAAGTAAGCACTATGTATGCTTACTGAGCTACTGGAGGGGTTCAGTTACTTTTTTGCATCAAACCACCTGTTCACTCAGTTAACCTGACTTGGAAGTCACTTGTGAAGCAGAAAACCAGTAGAAAGTGAATTTCTGAAGGAGGTTATGTGATGTTGTTCTGGCTTTCTGCTTATTAATGATTTCATTTCTGTAAGTATTTGTATTTTCAGCTTAATTATTAACCTTTTCTTTACCAAATGGGACTGGAACTAACATCTGGAACTTTGAGACACTTTTACTGGTGTGTGAATCAAGTTGCCCATGGGTTTTCTTGCTTTTGTCTGTATACATCTCTGCAGACAGGGTCTTGTCTATTCCCATTGATAGCCCTTTGTAAGGCTGCAGTAGTGCTATAGTATAGCCTGTTTTTCTTATCCCCCATCTTACTTTACTAAAAGGTATTTCTAAGCAAGTTAAACATGTATTACATTAGCAAGCTCTTTATGACAACTGTTGACAGTAACCTCTTGGCAACAAATACCTGTGTATAGTATTAGTGCATATATAAAGCACTGAGTAGTTGTTAGGGACATGAAATCAAAACAAACTAAACTATTAGTGTATGCACAAATAGCACTTGCAAACTGATCCATTCCTCTCTAGAACTGAACTTGCTGATGTTGCCATATGAATGCTTTGTGTTGTGCAAACCAAGCAGCAAAATCTGAGGTGACTTGCAGTAGTTGTTTGTGAGAGGACAAAGGGAAGCAGCTGTCCATGGCCTCAGATCCTGGGCCCAAAGTTCTCAACTCAATGCCCTGAGTATAAACAACTGAAAAAAGTATATGGATTTGTGCTCAGAAACTAGAAAACTGTATGTGTGGCTCTAAACCACCTTCTTATAAGGCAGCTTACATTAAAAGTCCTTTCATGTCACCTGTCAACAGGTTGCTGTTATACCTGTTGATTTGACCATCTTGTATCACAAGCCCCCTTCCAGTTCATAATGCAGCACAATTACAATATTTAGTAGGATGCAGATCAACTAGGGCTAGAAATGCACTTGCTGGCCATCTTTCTTGGCTTTGTTCTTCTTTCCAGTGGAACCATATGCAAACTGATACAGGTATCCCAGCCAACCTAAGTGGAAGTCATGTGGGCTCTAAACAATGGAGCACAGAGTAATGCTTGTCAGTAATGCTGCTGTGATGACATTGCAGTATTAGAAAGTAAAGAATGAAGCTGCATAAGGGACTGAGGAGCAGGAAGGACTGTAAGCTTGTAAAGGCACAGAGAAGCCAGGCAAAGAAATGTGTTCTGCAAGCAGTTGTGGTGTAACTTCACTGGCATGCATCTTTTCCCTGCTCCAGTGCTACTCTGAAATTAAACAGTGCATTACACAGATCAAAGGGTTCCCCTATGTGTGTTTTAACACCAAAATGAGCAGAAAGCACCCACAAACCTGCCCATGCCAAATAAAATTCTGTGAAGCAGGTAGGATTTTATACTCTGGAAGCAAGTTTGTTGCTCTGTTTTCAGGAAGGGAATGCAGTTTCTATAGGACACCAATCCAAATTTTCAGGTGATTTAGGAGCCCTAGTGAATTATAAACCAATCAAGGCACCTTTACTCTTCCTTCTGAAGGCCTTTGTGTAAAAAAGCCTTTTATTTCAGCTTAAATTGACTGGCTTCTGTGCATGGAAGCACAGTCATGAGAACTTTTCCATTCTGCTTTCTGTATCCAAGTTGAAGTTGGCATTTTTTTCTACTGCGAGCAGCAGTAGCATGGAGAGAATTCCAAAAAGGAGGGTTTTGGTTTTGGGGGTTTTTTGGTCCTGGTTTCAAGAGAAGCATCACAAATGTTTGTATTTTTTCTATGCTGTTTGCTGCAGTGTTATATTGCATGGAAAACACTGTGTCATATCCTCAGAGATTTTCAGCTTGCACAATATTCAAGTTTTTCATTTTCAGTATGAGTGTTACATGTTTGTGCAGTTAGAATTCTAAAATGGATACTTCAGTTTGAAGATATTGAAGGGGGGCTCAGTAGGGAAATGAAAGGTTTAGGTGCTAGTGTCTACATTTTAATGGAGAAGACCCTGTCATAACTAAAGAATAGCTTTAAACCTGTGCTCAGTGTACACAGTTGTCTTGGTTGCTATCTTCCAGGTAAAGCATAAACAATTAATTTAACTTCTTCAGCCTTCTCCATCGTGGAGTTTGAAATGGCAAAGCTTCATGTCTTATCTGTCATCTAAACTTTCATGAGTTCAATAACCTTGGAAATAAACTTTTAGAGTATTTATCTAACAGATAACATTCTGCTTGGGTACAGCCTCTGGAGAAGGGTGCTGACTAGTGCCTGAGTGAAATCTCTGCTCCAGTCTTGAGCAGGACCTGATTGATTACCTTTTCCTGGGCATCTGCTTGATTAATAATAATGTCTTCTACTAATTTAAAGTATTTGAGTTGTTGGCAGTATGTGCATATTGGGAAGGAGATCAGAGAGTCTCTACTTCCTTCTTTAACCTACCTTATGGTGGGAGGTGAGGCTCTGTGCAGAAATAGGGGCAGTAGGGTATAAACTCCATGCCAGAAGCTAACCTTTCAATTGGTTTCAGCCTGTTGAATGTCAGCGTCTGGACCAAAGGAAACACTGTACATGTAGGAACAAAGGGAAACTGTGTCTGTCCCCTCAGGGAAAATTGTTATCTGAAATTAGCAGTGACTCAGCCATCAGAGTATTCCAGTGATGAGGCTTTTAGGTATTTTGGGACAGATAACTTTCAACCTGTCATCATACTGGAGCATTGTAAGGCCTGTTTCAGAGCTGGATGTGATTCAGCAGCCTGACCTGACATAGTTCTTGACTTCCTTCTCAGGATTAGATGGGCATTCATTGTGAGGCTGAGATCTCTTGATTCTCAAGAGCATATATATGATCAAGTAATAGTTGTCTGACTGTTTAAGAAATACAGGTTATAGAATGTTAAAGCAGTAGCTTTAATTTCTTGAGCAGAGGACCAGTGGGATGTGGTTTTTCTGAGCATGATGGGATGTAAAAATAAAAAATGGAAACATTATTATAGCTTGTATTGTGGAGGAAGAGGTTGATCATAACTTTTCCTTCCAGACATAAATGATATCAGCTATTTGATTAAAAAAGCAAAGTTTGGGGGTGGTTTCTGTTTGGATTTTTTATGTTGCATATTGGTTCTTTGCCTTAATGCTGTTGCATATGATTTTCTTTGTTTCAGTGATCTTTTTCTATAAGTACCTATCTGAAGATGTATTACACTAAAAATTGAAACTCACACAGCAATCATGATTCAAATGATGCTACAGCAGTAAAACAAAAAACATTAGAAATGGAATTGAGACTTAATGTGGAAAATAGCCATGATTAATGATGAGTATCCAAGTTTGCTTCAGTGAAAAGTGCATTTTAATTGGTTGGGTTGATCAGTCTCATCATACATGGAGCAGGTTCAGTAGTTGTTGATTCTCTCTTCTGGGGGAGAGAGCAAGGGAAATGACCAGAGGTACAAAAGCAGAATAATGCTAATCATAAGGCTCCATTGCTTCTGTCCAACATACATGGTTGACTTGATCCTGTTGAATAAGTTGTTAGATGATTGTTCACTAGTGCGATGTTCAAAAGTGAATTGAAGTGGGTCGTCTTAAGATGGTAATATGTGGTTTAAAGCTATAAAGATGTAAACCTTTCTTATTCTCTGAATTCAATGCAAGTTTGAAGTGACTAATATTTTTCAAGTCAGATTTTTTGACTTATTTCTTAAAGTCTTTTTTTAACGAAGAATAAAAGATCAGAGAAGCGGAACTGGAGGAGATTTGGTACAATTTTAAATGTTGACTGACCAATTTCTACTAAGTTGTGTGAAATATAGACTTCTCTCATGGCAGGTTTTCTTTTGTGTACACTCCGTTCACCTATTTTCATTGCATTCAGTTGAAAGGTGTTCAGTTGTGCAGGAGGGAAGTCATTGGAGTGAGTAAACATGGAGAACAGAGCAAGAAATCCATGTAAAAATTAACCCCACAAAAGTGAAACATAAATTGGGGCAGAAAGAAGAAAATAAGGGGAAAGGGGGAGGAAGGGGGGAATAGCCCCCTGCTATAGTCCCTCCTGCCTGGAGAAGGTGAGACTCCCATTTGTTTCTGCCAAAGCTGCATATAAACAGGAAAGAAAAGCCCACTATTTTCATGATTAAAAAGTAGTATTGAAACACAGGCTATGCTCTTCAATCTCTGATGAAAACTCAGCACTGATTCTGCTTATCTCTTCAACCATGTCCATAGTTTTAATGGAACTGGAGAGCAAATTAACGTTACTTAAACCAGCTGGGGTTTACAGCCCACTTGGAACTTCTGCCAAAAACTGTTGTTCTTTTTCCTTATTTGCAGTTGCAGAGACTGTGGAGGTGGATGTGGGTGGACAGTAATGGGTGTAAATACGTTACACTGAAGGATTGTCACTGGCAATATTCAAACACTATCCTGCCTTTTTCAGACCCTAAATAGTACATTTGTTACTACAGGTACAGGGAGTCAAAAGTTTCAGTCTCAGTTGCACACTGACTGGATCCTGAGGCTCTCGGATCCATCAGCAGAGTAGTCTTCTGTCTTCAGCTGAAGATGCTGTTATTTTTCTCGTTGCAAACCCAATAAAGATTGCTAAACCCTAGTTCATGTTGCTCAGCCCTTACATTTCATTTTGCCACAGTGCCACATCTGCAGATCTCTGATTGAAATACATGCTGTATTTTGAGATTTCTGTTTCGACTTCATCAAATGTCAAGTGTTTTACAGGCCAGAAACGTATGCAGGGTAATAAACAGCTCTTTATGTCAGTTAGGTTGTGAATTTAATTTTATGGTACAACAGATAATGCTAGAGGCAGGTAAAGTTAAAGAATTTACTAATAAACCAAACTTTATATATATATATATATATAATTTTTTTTCTTAGAACTGCGTGTTTTAGATGTGCTGAGGGAGGGAGGCAGTGTTAGGTGAAGGCATTTGTTTAATGCAAGGTTTTCATCCCACATGAAGAAAGGAGAGGAATAGCAGTATGAGAATAATGGGCTTAAAAAATGAGATTTTGGCAGGTTTGGGAAGCTGGTATGTAGTCTACTGGGAAGATAATATTAACCAAGCTGGTCCCTGCTGGAAAGGGCAGGCAATGATCCTGATTGTACAGGAAGATAAAAAATGGAAGAGACTAATACAGATGAAATAGTGGAAGCATGTTGGGATAAGAGCAGAAAGGTCAAGGTGCAGAATGAGTTATTCCACCTGGCAAGGGACTTAAGAGATGGCAATAAAAGATTCTAAAAATACACTGGAAATGAGAGAGACAACAGACAAAACTCGTGAGTGGCTCTGGGCTGAAGGAGTCACTGATTCTTCTTTTAGCCTTCGAGCACCAGTTTGTGTGACTTGTTGCTTCACACAATTAATTGCCACAAGGAAAGAGAAGCACAGATGGGAATAACAGCTAAAAAGTGTTTAGATAAGTCATGAGTGAATTCATATTGCCTGATGAAAATCCCTATGGAGGACTAAATCTGTGCAATCTTTTAGCTGTTGGAATTTATTTCTGAGAACAGGGGGAGTTTGGGAAGGGCAATTTTGTGTCTGTAACATGGTGTGGGGAAAAGAGTGTACAGGCTGACCAGCCTAAATTTCTGTAAGAGCAAGATAATAGAATAAGTAATGAAAAAAGTCCAACTGTTTGAGAGACAAGCCAGTTCTGGAACAATTTCCTCTTCCCTATTCTCTGCCCACCCAAACCCAATCCATCCTTCCGCAGCTAGTCAGCCTTTGTCAGGAATCAAATGCCCAAAGCCCCACAACAAAACAAACATCCCTGTGCCCTCTTTCCCTTTCATTAGCAAACATCCCTGGTGCAAGAGTTGGAAACAGGAAATGCAGTGCTGCTTTATCTATCTATGCTTTTTCTTGTTTTGAAACTACTGTACCTGACACTCGATAACCAAAGGAAGGAAATAGCATATAGTTGAATCTGCTGTTCAAAGTCCACTTTAAAACAATCTACTTAAACTTGTCACCGTGCTCTGCTAACAGTTAGACCTAGCACTGTATTACTCTCATAGGTGTATGGAGCTGGGGACTTGGTAAATTGACAGAAGGAGCATCAAAGTTCTGTACATCTTTATAGAATAAGTGTTAATGCTCGGTATCATACAAAAATTAGTAGTGTTCCAGGAGGGATATGGAAATAGTTTATCCTTCTGTTGGTGATGTCTGAGCTCTTAGAACTATCCTTCCAGAGTGGTGGGGTTTTTTGGTCATTTTATTAGTGATCATCTTATTTTCATATCTTTATCCTTGTCCCCAGCTTGTCAGTGATTTTGTAGAGCATCTGGTGAGGCGCCTGCTGGGCTTATGTTGCTGGGTTTAGGAGGTTTTGATTTTGTTTATATGTTTTGTGTTTGCTCGAGGTTGGGAGGTGTTTTGTTTTGGTTTAATTTGGTTTTGTGTTTGTTTTGGGTTATTTCCCCTAAACTGTGCCATCAGTTAATCTTGTTCTGCTTTTGAGCTGTTCTCATTCTGCTGCAGACTTGTTTCTAAATAGTGTTAGGATATAGTCCCCCTTGGGTAGCACTTGGGAGAAACAACAGCCTGCTGCAGTAGCATCTTAGGTGGGCAGCAATTCTGCTTCTATATCCAGCTACTGTGAAATCTGAAACAGATGTAGCCTGCTAAAGGCTAAATGTTCTCCTAGATGGAATTGTTTCCACCACAGTGAGATGCAGGAATGATCTCATGGAATTAATAGTGTTTTCTAGTCACTTAGCTCTTGAATGCTGGAAAAAGCATCTGTTATTTTTGACAGCTGTACCTTCATGTTTCACAGCCAGATAAATTCTTAATTTCTGAATTAGTATTTCTGACTACTGCAGTCAGGTGCCAGTGTCTGCTTTTGACATGGGATTAGGTTGAGTTGAGAAGATGGGCAACAGAATTACACTTTATCTGCTGATTCTTCTCCTTTTGAATTCATTTTTATCCTCTGAGAAATAATTCGTTTAATCTTAATATGCATATGTATATTCCTGTACGTTGCTATGATTTGAGATCATGAAGTGTCATCCATCAGTTTGAGTCTTGAAATTTAATTTTTTTTATAAACTACTTTCCTGTAGAGTCTTGATATTTAATAGCTGTATAAAATACTTGTTCTCAACACTGTCTGAGAGACTTTAAATGTCAGCTGAGTGGGTGATTTGCTGCTTTTCCATGTAGATAAATTCTGCAACCATGAACCTAAACAGTGCTGCTTTTCAGAATATAAAATAAAGGAAGAAGCATGTTGTTAATTTTGTTCCAAGTCAGCAACCGTAGGCTTTTATTCCTAACTTTAAAAAAGCCCTGCTTTCCAGTGAATTACCAGCTGGGTTCAGGCTTCCTGTATTTATCCATTTGCTGAACTTTTAAAGAGGCTGTGAGACTACAGGGGCTCCTCATGCATTCAGAAGACTCATTCATCTTTTGAGGTGGTTAGGGACTGAGAAAGATGGAGCTGGTGTCCCAAGCTGACAGCCACATGTTTCCAGAAGGCAGTCTGGGACTTGGATCCTCCTGTGCAGAGGGAACTAGTGACCTGCTGATTTCTAGGTGATCTTAAGGTCCTTTCCAACCCTAACTATTCTACGATTCTGTTCTTTACACTCTCCCAAATTGTCCATTCCCAAACCACTCATCTACAGATACCAATCATAGGGGATTTTGGGGTTGGTTGGGTTTTGGTTTTTTTTTTTGGTGATGGCTTTGTTCTTTTCTTTTTAAAAGGCTCTTCTATTTCTTATTTGTATTCTGGGTTCCTTCATTTGACAGATTTGTGCAGGTCTTGTTTTCAGCCAGGAGAGAGCCCCTTTCTGAGACTGAATGTATTAGTGGAGGTGTTAGGTGACCTTTAAGGTCAGGACTATGCTTCTTGTGTTTCTGTTGAAGGTTTCCAGAACCCCTACAGTGCTCATGTGCTCTTTAGTCCAGGCAAAATCTCTTCATGCTTTTGAAAGCAGCTGCTTCTTAGGCATGGTGTTGTGTGGAGAGTGTCTGGGAGACACCAGCACAAAACAACCCAGTTTTGTCATGGGGTGAGGTATGTTTGCTGACATTAAATGTATTTCAGCTCTTCTTTAGTACTAACTGAAATATTTAGGATTTTCCAATAACTTTAAGCAATCTTAATACTTGTCATTCTGAAACTAATTAATAATGTTTTGGCTTTTTCAACACAATCCATAACTCGAGTATGTTGCTAACTCTCTTTACATTAATTCATTTATCCTACGGTAGTATTTACCAGTGAAGCATCTGGGTCTTATCTTCTCACATTAAGACTCATTTATGAGACTAATAGCGTGATATTATCCCAACTGTGTCTTGATGCCATTGCCTTGAGTCCTGTTCTCAGCTTTGGTCTGTCTCCCCAGTTCAGTATAATCTGTATCTGTTTCTAATCTCCCTTCTGTTTGCAAATTTCCCTATTGCTAGCTATATACTGCATAGTTAAATGCCCTGGAAAAGCAACTGATATTTTAGCTATTAAAAAGACTAAACATTTTTGTGGTTTTCTGAACCCAATTTAGTTTGTTACTTCTAGGAAGTAGATGTGGCAAAGACTGGAATTTCATCATCTTCCAATGCCTCCTTGAGCTATGGTAAAAATGAGGTGTCACTCAGAGCCCTGGTCTGAAGCTGCCACTGAGACAATGAGTTATCCATGAATCAATTGAATACTTGATTCTTCTGCTGAAATCAGCAGTAACAGCACTGTTAGCACTGGTATTTCTCATTACTGTCTTGTAAAAAGGATGGCTTTTCCTGAGCTGGTGTTGAGAACACTGCAGGTTGAGTCACAACATTGGGCAGCTTATGTATGTGCCTCACATCTGCGCTTTTCTTACCTCCAATGGCAGCCCCAATCTTCTAATACATGGTGCTACCCTAAGCCCAAAGCCAAGAGGTCCTTTGTTTAAAGCACAGACAGTGGGGCACACTTAAAGAACTGTGCTTATGCAGAAAATGCACGAGGACCCCTAGGGTGCCCATTTTGAGGGGAATAAAGCCACATCGTATAAATGGGTTCCTAAGCTTGCACTGCGTGTTTACTTGAGTAATGTTGGCAATGTGTTCTGTTGCTCTGGAAAGACTCCCAAGTGCACACTGTTACAGTTTTGCGGACTAGAAGCTTCCAGGAACCATTACATTTGGTTGGGCAATTCTATCTTCTTTACTCAGGCCAGCTAATCTGTCCCAAAATACACTGCAAGAATATTGGGAAGTTGGGAATGCCCTATGGATGCAGGCAGGACACTGTAGCATAGCTCCATAACCTCAGTCCTGCTATGACAACTTGATTCTTCCAGTCTAAACTTTTACCTTGTGTGGAGTTCTTTAGGCAAGAATCAAACAATAGATTTTACCTGACTAAAAAGGACCCCAAGTTCTTTCCTTGAGGGGGTGGTGGTGTACTTGACTTCGATCATAGTGTGATGAATATCCACATTAATGTGCTGCTTTTGAAGAGTAAATGATATGCAATTCAAATTCAGATGATTTGATGGATAGTCCCATTTTTAACAACTTTAAGAGTTCTCTTAGAATCATAGAATAGCTAGGGTTGGAAAGGACCTTAAGATCATCCAGTTCCAAACCCTCTGCCGTAAGCAGGGACACCTCAAACTAAACCATGCCACCCAAGGCTTTGTTCAACCTGGCCTTCAACACTGCCAGGGATGGAGCACTCACAGCCTCCCTGGCCAACCCATTCCAGTGTCTCACCACCCTCACAGGAAAGAATTTCTTCCTTATATCCAATCTAAACCTCCCCTGTTTCAGTTTGAACCCATTACCCCTTGTCCTGTCACTACAGTCCCTAATGAAGAGTCCCTCCCCAGCAGCCCTAGAGGCCCCCTTCAGATACTGGAAGGCTGCTATGAGGTCTCCACGCAGCCTTCTCTTCCCCAGGCTGAAGAGCCCCAACTTTCCCAGCCTGTCTTTGTATGGGAGACGCTCCAGTCCCTGATCATCCT
>NDXB01018552.1:352-71856 GCA_002631895.1 Agapornis roseicollis
GTGGAGAAGGACTTGGGGGTGGTGGTCGATGAGAACATGAACATGAGCCGGCTGCAGTGTGCGCTTGCAGCCCAGAAAGCAACCGTATCCTGGGCTGCATCCAAAGGAGCTTGACCAGCAGGGCCAAGGAGCTGATCCTGCCCCTCTACTCTGCTCTTGTGAGATCTCACCTGGAGCATTGTGTGCAGTTCTGGTGTTCTCACCATCAAAAGGACATGGAGCTGTTGGAACTAGTCCAGAGGAGGCCACAAGGATGATCAGGGACTGGAGCATCTCCCATACAAAGACAGGCTGAGAGAGTTGGGGCTGTTCAGCCTGGAGAAGAGAAGGCTGCGTGGAGACCTCAGAGCAGCTTCCAGTATCTGAAGGGGGCCTGTAGGGATGCTGGGGAGGGACTCTTCATTAGGGACTGTAGTGACAGGACAAGGGGTAACGGGTTCAAACTTAAACAGGGGAGGTTTAGATTGGCTATAAGGAAGAAATTCTGTACTGTAAGGATGCTGAGGCACTGGAATGGGTTGCTCAGAGAGGTTGTGAGTGCTCCATCAGTGCCTGGCAGTGTTCAAGGCCAGATTGGATGAAGCCTTGGGTGGCATGGTTTAGTGTGAGGTGTCCCTGCCTATGGCAGGGGGGTTTGAACTGGATGATGTTAAGGTCCTTTCCAACCCTAACTATTCTATGATTCTATGGTAGATGCTATTCATAATGTGGTGGACTCTTATTTCTACAGAAGAACTCCAGAGTAATGAATTGAGCTTTCTGTGGATGAGAGGGTGAAAATGTAGCTCATGTCTTTGAATCACAGAAATTTGGGGGTGAAGAATGGATGGGAATGGCTTCTCTATAATTGTGTAACTCTAATGAACTCAAGTGTTTTGCTGAGCTTTGTGGATCAGATGAAATTATTTCATTGCTTTCTATCAGTTATAGCTATGATACAGCAAGTGTAAAAGGTTCAAGCAGAACTACAATTTTCTCATACTTCATGGGAATCATTTGAAATGTCAAGTTGCTTTGTTGATCACTGATCATTATCTGTATCACTGTACATAGTTGCTTTCCAATTCATATACATAAATGTGATTCCCTGTTACAATGTTCTTTTTTCTCCTCAGATCAAACCGTGCTCTTATTAATGTTTGGATTCCCTCAGTCTTTCTGCGTGGCAAAGCTGCTAATGCATTCCATGTGTATCAGGTAAGTGACACACCTTAATGTGGATTCTGTGTAAAAGTTTCTGACTGAAATGGCACATTCTAACAATTTAAAGATTTTGCTGTAATTTCATTAGAGATCAGGTAATGAACAGCAGCAGTAACTTCATATGTATGTTCATTCGTAGGATTTTGTTGATTATCCGAATAGTGTGTTCTGAGCGTTGGCTTTTAATAGTTTAATACTTTCAAAGCATGCTAACAAGATGACTGCATTGGCTGAGGAGTGCAACAGTATTAATCAGTAATGCCTTCTTCAGTATGTGGGTACATCCTGGGGATTCTTCATCAGGAACTTGAGCGCTAGAAGGAGGGGTAATGGGTTTAAACTTAACCAGGAGAAGTTTGTGTTAGATGTAAGGAAAAAAATTCCTTACTGTGAGTGCCCTGGCACAGGTTGCCCAAAGAAGTGGTAAATGCTCCATCCTTGGCAATGTTCAAGGCCAGGTTGGACAGAGCCTTGGGCAACATGGTCTAGTGTAGGGTGTCCGTGCTCATGCCATGGGGTTGGAACTGGGTGATCTTAAGGTTCTTTCCAGCCCAAACCATTTGTGGTTGTCTCTCCGTGACTGGAAATCTTGCTTGACAGACAAGATGGATGTGGCTTACTGTAGTAGCTCTCTCAAAAGCATTTTGGGTGGTTCAGCAAGCCTTCATTATCTGTCACTGGACATGTTCATAGTGTGTCCTGCTTTAGCTAGGTCTGCGTTTAGGGCTTTGCTCTCTAACCTACCTTATATTTGAAGCATTTAAATCTTATGTTGTTCCTTGATTCCTGGTTCTCAGTTTTGAACAATTATCCCTCCTTGGCTAGAATGGAAAAGTAAATTTTAAACTTTCTTTAACGTGCTGTCTCAGGCTGTTGGCATTTCTTCATTTGTGGATTATTAGCAGCTGCAAAATTTTCCCACTTATGTTTCAGCCACGTATAATTACCTCTGAACAAGATTTCTAAAGCTTTTTAACAGTCATCTCGCTCTGAATGATGATTTGTGTCCATTTTCCTCTGGAATCAGTGTTGCTGCCTGTGAGGATGAGCAGCAAAGGGTAATGTTAAGGGGCATCTATCATGTACTATGTGAAAAGCTTTGAGTTCTGAAAGTACAGTGTTGCCTCAAGCGTTTTTACATCTAGACTGTTATCAAGCAGAAGCTGAGATGGGATGTACCCCAGAATTTTCTTCTTTGTGTTTTTTTAGTTTCGTTTGGGGTGTGGGTTTAGGTTTTTTTTTGGGGGGAGGGGTGGTTCTTTTTCTTGGGGGGGAGGTGTTTGGTTTTTTGTTTTTCCCTGAAGTTGCATAGGAATTTTGAGTTTCTGGCAGATAACTGCAAAATAAGACAATTTCAGAAAAATATTTGGTATCTGAACCATGAGGTCTTATGTTTCCAACAATGTGACACTTGAATTTCTGCCTTCTCTTGATTATTTAAGCTAAATCTGCAGGTACAGGTTAAAATTAAGTCACCTAGTGAATATGCCTTTAAAGTACATTTCTGACTGCTTAGACTTGGCACACTTGTTAAAGATGGTAAGAAATGACACGTAACAGTCCTGTCTGTACAGCATTAATTGTGTGTCCTTTTAATATTACTGATACATGCTGTTGTGTGAAAGGTAGGAGGAGGGGAAGAGAACCCAAGAGTTGATGTGTCTTTTCCTGATACATATTTCCTGAAATGCCAAAGCTTATGTGAATGGAATGAACGCAATTCCAGGTTTCTTTCCTGTTTGTATGAAAAGTTAACATAACTTATAAATAACAAGTTGTGTGCCTGAATTGTTGCAATGGGAGACTTTTTAGAAAGGAAAGCACTCTAAAGCTTTTCCTGTGCAAGCTGTGACTAAGAAGTAAACTTAAACTGTGGCATCCTCAGGTGTGTTTATTAATAATGCTTTGTTGCTCACACAGGTTTTCCTCCTCATTTCATTGGTTAGTGAGAAGTAGAAATAAAACAGTTGTTTCAACTGCTTGTGGATATGCAGAATTTAACTATAGGCACCTCTTTAGTATGAGATTGCTGTGACAAATAATGGGAGGAAAACTTTCTCTATATGTCATTAAAGGCTTTTGAGTTCAGTAGTAATATTATTACTGCGTAGGAAGGCCATTTTGTTTAAAAACCAGCCAACTACCACCAACAAAAAAACCAAACCCCCAAAACAATATCAAAATCTGCTGCCAGTTTGCAAGTACTGAGTGGTTAAATGGCCAAAAACCCCCCCAAACCCCCCCCCCAAACATTAGGAAAAGCACATAGCATATATCTGTTCGAAAAAGGGTCATGGAGAGTTTGCATATATTGTAAACAGTTATATTGTTTTACCAACAATTTGGATTTTATTATTTGCCCTTTAGCTGCATTCCCTTTGGTTGAATGGGAAGAAAGAATGCTTTGTTATTCTTAAACTTGCTTTTGTATTTTGGGTTTTGTTAGTGTCATTACTACTAAGACGTGAACTGGAAACAATTTATTTACAAGGATGCTATCTAATGTCCCAAATCTCTCTCTATATTTTTAAGTAATAAAGTGATTTTCATTAAGGCATATTAGAATTGGAGTAAAAACTTTATTTGAAAAAATTAATTTGATTTTGCTTGTAATCTGATATCAAACTTGATATCAAACTTAGGAACTAAGAGTTCCGATACTTTTCATGCGGTTTGGTTGTACACGACTATACAAACGTCATCTTGAAAGCCTGGAAAATATGCAGAATTCATATATACTGGAGATGTCCTGCACATTCATTTTCCACAGGAGAAATACTGGGATAAACTGAGCTTCCTAATTTATAACAGGTTCAGGGCTTTATCCAAAATCTGCTGAAGTGAACAGAGGGTTAGATGTTACTGTTAATTTGCTTTGGTTAAGGGTCCAACTACAATGACCTGAACAAAATCTAGGTTTTATTCATTGTGCTTTTGCTCCTTATTCCTATTTATCATTGGCATGGCATGTTAGAAAATACATCGTGCTGGTGCCGAGTGGGTTTTAGTAGATTTGATCCATTAATCATTAGGAGTGGAAAACAAAGACCTTGTAAAGGCTAAGCCTGTGGAGAAGAGGAAAAATGAAAGCAAAATATCATTGCAAGATTTTAAAAGATTGAAAATTCTACAGCTACAGAAACACCACTTGGAGAATTTAAGTGTGTTGTCTACAATATGTACTCATAATTTTGGGCATCTGTACTGGGTAGAATTGTGTTTATTGGTATATGCATTTGAAAAAGTTGTTCTGTTGAATACGTATTCATACCAGCCATTTATGGGATACGTGTCATGTGGAAAGTTGGAAGTGTCTCTCTAGAATAGACCAGTAATGTCTGTTGTAAGACTAGTTTGTCTTTCATTACAGAACAGCACAGAATATTACAGAATTCCTGTCCTTAACAGTTGTCTATTTACTCTTTTCATGTTAAAAAACCAGGTGAGCAAGAATTACCTGTAGAAGTGACCAAAAACTTCTGAGTTCTTATTCTTGGTACCTGCTGAGATCTTTCCTTATAGAAGAATACATTAAAGGCATTCCTGCCGGTGTTAGTTCTCAGGAACAAGAGTATGACTGGGACAAGCATCTGTCTAGCAAATACCTTTATTTTCTACCACTGTGCGTGTGAAAACAAGTTTTCCTGAGTAGACATAAACTCACAATAGACATAGTGCTTTGATGAAATACTTGAAGCAATTGCCGTATCTCTGATCAAGTCATGTGCTTGCTGAATACATATTTTGCATTTCATAGCTATCAGGAAAGCACTAATTTATAAAACTTCACAGTAGCCTCAATAACAGAACCGTGCATTTATCTTGTTAAATCTCTGCCAAAACATGTGCTCCTGATTACAGGGAACTGGATGCAATGTTGAAATTGTGGAAGAGGATATTTACCATGCTACCAGTATGTAATGAACTGACAAGGACTGGAAGTGTCAGTGAGGATAAATGACTGAGCTCATTTCTGAGAGTCCTCTTATTTGTAATAAATATTATTTTTTCTGCTTTATATTTTTTTTCTCTAATGGCAGAAAATCAAAAAATGCACATTAAGGGGCCTAAAAGATGTCTGGAGAGGGACTTTAGGCAAACACCTGTATGGACAGGACAAGGGGGAATGGCTTTAACCTGACAGAGAGGAGATTGAGCTGACCTCTTAGGCAGAAGCTGTTCCCTGTGAGGGTGCTGAGGCGCTGGCACAGGGTGCCCAGAGAAGCTGTGGCTGCCCCATCCCTGGCAGTGTTCAAGGCCAGGTTGGATGAGGCTTGGAGCAAGCTGCTTCAGTGGAAGGGGTCCATGCCCATGGCAGGGGGGTGGAACTGGATGAGCTTTGAGGTCCCTTCCAAACCATTTTGTGGTCTATGATTTAGGGTTTTGTTGTCATTGCGTTGTGCATAGTCCTTTGAGGGAAAAAGCTCTCTACTGAGAAGAGGTGGCTGTAAGTGCTGGGTAGTTCAATTTTGTGATTCCCAAGGTTTTCCAGGTTTGTAGGATTCCCATGTACAAAGACTGGACACCAAATACTATATAAATGATTAAATGCTCTGGTCTATTTATTGCAAAGCAAATATGTGTGTGTGTGTGTGTGTATATATATATCTTAATGCAAAGCAGGTTACATACATACCAACCCCTGGTTGAATGGGATACTGCTGAGAAGAGATGGAATGTGTTGCCTGGTTGGAGGGGTGGTAGGCAGTGTGTTGTCAGGGCAGCCCCCGAATCAAGACATACATCTGGCCTTCTCACCTGTCCATCCCTGCAGAGGTCCTTATATCCCCCCTTGGGCTGGAGTGGAAAATTACCAGTTGCAACATCAGCACACATGTGGCCAATGTGTGAACAGATGTTTACTGGTATAGGACTCCCTTTCACTAAGTGGTGTTAACTCCTTTATTTTCAACGTTATGTTCCCACAATCCATGCCGAACAGCATTTTTCCATTTTTGTATGTTTTGCCACGGACCATTATCTGTTGTCACTGACACACTAGGGTATCATATGGGACTTCACCTGGTAAGAAGAAGATAAGACAAGATGGGCTACTAAGCTATGTTGTGGAAGATTGTGTTCCATTTGATTTCCAGTGATCCAGGGTAGAGGGAGGCTATGGAGGCTTCAGAGAGGTGGAGATCTAATACTTTGCTGCATGAATGAAAAATCTTGGTAAAAGCAATGAGTTGTGTATGACTGGAATCTAGGGAGTTTTCTCAGGAGGGATGATTTTAAATGCAAGACTCGGTCACTAGCACTTGAAGATCATAAAATTTATAAACTGAAAAACAGAAGAAGATTTGCATGTAAAGAAGGTGATTGTGATGGGAATAGCAATTTCAATAAACCGAGTTGATTTAAGCTACTGTAAAAGGAACAACGAAAGCAAAAGTTCACTCTTGTAATACTTAACTATAAAGGCGGATAAGGAAAAAAATGAGGAAGATGGTTAAACAAAACCTTAAAAGGGATAGCTCAGTTGGTTTGTGGGTACAGTGGAGAATGCTTAAAACCTTGAACGTTGCTCAGAAGCATTGCACAACCTATTTAAGAGAGGAAACCCAAGAGCAGGACGGCTAAGCACTATGGCTAAGCGCAATAAGGGAATTTATTAGGAGTAAATAAATGCATTTTTTAAAAATTAAAAAATTTAAGTCATCTCCAAAGAAAAGTAGAGGAACATGCACGTTCCGGAGGAAAACCAAGTAGAAATATAGTGCTACAGGGCTCTTGCAGCTTTCCAAAGGTATAAGATGTAATGGTGTCCTTTTTTTTTTCACATATCAGGAAGAGGCCACTTGCTAAAGTCAGTGGAACAAATACTGAAGCTGAAGGAGGAGGTCTCAGAACATAAGATAGTAATAGAAAAATGCATATTGTAAAATTTCTGTTCACAATGGAGTTGTTATGGGGTATTCCCATTCTGGATTATTCCGTGTGGAGAATTAGCAGATTAGCTGTTTTAAATGAAATACCAATAGAAGACCTTATCGAACAAATAAAGAATAAATCTCCACATGCAATTCCCCGTGGTGAAATGGCTGAAGACTGCCTGATCAATAACTTCTGGCTGTGGGTACCAGAAGATTTCAAAGTACCTAATCTCATACAATTTTTAAAAGGGTTTAGGAAGGTCTAAACGCAACTTGTTACAAATCATTAGGAAAGGGATAGAAAATTCTGTTATGCCATTTATAATCTCTGCCTTTTCCGTGTGCCGTTTTTGTCCTCTCAAAAGAAATGTATCAGAACTAGGAAGAGCGTGGGTGAAAAATGAAGCTTTCTCATTTGAGGAGTGTATTAGAAATTCTCAGCATGCAAGACAGGCAACTGAGAGGGGAATAAGATAGCAGTTGTTCAAATTGTGCAGGACATGGAGAGATTTTCAACTGTTTCAAAATGCAAATTGTAGCATCCATTGAAACCACCAGCTTGCAGTTCCAAAACAAGCTTGTGACAGTGGTTTCCTCCACAACATGTAACAGGGGGGCAAGGCATTGCCACAGAGCTTTTGAATACTGAAAGTTTAGATGGGTTTGGGAAATAATTGAGCTAATTCAAGTTGAAGAAAAATCAATCCAGACAAAAAGAGGTGACTTCTTTTGCTGAAAACCCCTGGATAGCAGTGGTTTGGGAAGGTAGGCAGCATTTCTGGATAAATGTCATTATACCTTTTGTTCATATTTAAGTGTACTGAATAAAATACATTTCATAATTCCACAAAGCATTTTCTGAACTGTTGAAACTGGTATGCCCTGCAGTAAGAGGAGAGTGGGAGAAACCTTGAGGTCATGGNCAAAGAGGTGACTTCTTTTGCTGAAAACCCCTGGATAGCAGTGGTTTGGAAGATAGGCAGCATTTCTGGATAAATGTCATTATACCTTTTGTTCATGTTTAAGTGTACTGAATAAAATACATTTCATAATTCCACAAAGCATTTCCTGAACTGTTGAAACTGGTATGCCCTGCAGTAAGAGGAGAGTGGGAGAAACCTTGAGGTCATGGTATAGGAGTAATTAAACATGAGTTGCTCTTGTAATGCTATGCTAATAATGACTAATTTAGTCCTAAAATGGCAATAATACTATGATTAGGAAATCTCTTTCCTTCCATTACTGTTTATCCTCTATGCATGGCAAAGTCATTCTCATGTTTTCAGAAGCAAATCCTCTCTTTATACTTACTCAGCTTTGTTTTTGCTTCAGGTTTGTATCTGGACTACTGTCTTGGCGTTCATTAGTCTTGACAGATTACTGGTAGAATTCATTTTGCACCTGAGTAGAAAGATTAATTAGATGGCCAGCTGATGGCCTTATTCTGAATCAACAAATCATAAAGATTATTTAGACATTTCTGGATGGAATTACCTGAGCTGTGACAGGAGCTAGAGCTTAGACTAGATTATCATAACAGTATCTTCCAGCAAGAACATTAGAAGAATTACTGTTACCCACCCTGAGTCCAGAAGAGGCTCAAGATTTATTTGCCTTACAAAGTCTGTGATAGCTAGTAGCAAGTGGAAAACGGATCTGTTATAAGCATTGAAGGACCTAGACACATACGAAGGAACTAATACATTTTGTATGAAGTAACAGTTAAGGAAACCTATTCCATTAAACAGTTAAATATTAGGTGGCTTTGTAAAATCAGGATCATGCTGGCAAAAGTCATGAGTAGACAAACACCCTGTTTTCTTTGGTATATTGACAGGTATAAAGACAGAATTCAGATCAGAATTAAAAAACCCTAAATTACATTTACATTTCACCTCTAGATGGTGATAGTTAGTTGAAGTTTCTTTAGTGCCTGTGGACCAAGATAATTGTTGCAATAATATTATCATATTTCTTAACTGTAGAGTATCTTGTTATTTTCTGCATACATATGGACTCCCCTTTCCTGTGAAGTGCACAGCAAATGCTATTAGTCATGCCTTTTGTTGCTATAATTACCAATGCCTGACATTTAAGATAATGAAACCTAGATTTTGGGATTCTTAAAGTGATATCAGTATTTAAATGGCTACTTGCAAACCTGCCTTGCTTGCAGAGCAGTAAGCATTTTAGGCGATAACCAGTGAGATTAAAGATAAACATGCTACTCAAACAAGATTTTCCATTTGTATATAAATAGACACCCCCAGATGATAACCAATAAACATTTTCTCACAACTTTTTTGTTCTTTTGATCATCTTCAGGCTTACTGTTTAACACTGATATCTTTTGTCATAATTTTTTTTCATATTACTTCAAGCAGTGTTTTCCCTCTCCATTTCCCATGTGGAGGAAGAGCAGTACGCTTTCACCTGAAGGGGCTGTTACAGAACTGTGGACTTGTTCAAGTTGGAAGAGATCTTTGAGATCATCAAGTCCAACTGTTAACCCAGCACTGCCAAGTCCACCACTAAACTAAGGGCCACATCTACGTGTCTTTTAAATACCTCCAAGGTCAGTGACTCCACCACTGCCCTGGGCAGCCTGTTCCAGTGCTTGACAACCCTTTTGGTGAAGAGATTTTTCAGGATATCCAACCTAAACCTCCCCTGGTGCAACCTGAGTCCATTTCCTCTTGTTCTATCATTTGTTACCTGAGAGAAGAGATCGACTCCACCTCACTACAACATCCTTTCAGGTAGCTGTAGAGAGCAATAAGGTCTCCCCTGAGCCTTCTCTTCTCTGGATTAAACACCCCCCCTCTCCCCTCCCAGTTCCCTCACTGTTCCTCGTCACACCTGTGCTCCAGACCCTTCACCGTCTCCATTGCCCTTCTCTGGACCCACTCCAGCACCTCAGTGTCTCTCTTGTAGCATCTGAATGCTCCTCCTTAAACAGAGAGAAGGATTTTCACTGAAATGCAGCATAAAAGAAATGGAGGAGAACAGTATCTGATACTCAAGAGGTTTTTAGGGGGAGAGTGGCCAGCACATTCTTTGGGTGGGATCTGAAACACTGCAGTCATTGCCAGATGTGACTGTTGACTTTTCTATCTGTATACCCAGTCAGCATAGTCTTAATGTTTCATCCNCACCATCTCCATTGCCCTTCTCTGGACCCACTCCAGCACCTCAGTGTCTCTCTTGTAGCATCTGAATGTTCCTCCTTAAACAGAGAGAAGGATTTTCACTGAAATGCAGCATAAAAGAAGTGGAGGAGAACAGTATCTGATACTCAAGAGGTTTTGAGGGGGAGAGTGGCCAGCACTTTCTTTGGGTGGGATCTGAAACACTGCAAACAGTCATTGCCAGATGTGACTGTTGACTTTTCTATCTGTATACCCAGTCAGCATAGTCTTAATGTTTCATCCAAGGTAGAATTCTTAACAATGCAAGATAGTTAAAATAGTTGTAAAAAGAAGGCAACAAACTGCAAAAATTAACCCCAAAGTTGATTTTAATTTCCCTGTATGAAGAATTGCATTGCTTCAGCATCTGTAGCACTAAGCACGCAAAAAGGAGAAAGAAGTTGTCTTCCAGTAGTATTCCATCTTGGAGCAGCTCAGAGCAAGTAGAGAAGAAAATGTCCTAGAATGACTGGGAGAATTCAAGGAAAGATATGGCTGATGGGATTCTGAAGGAGAGTGGTTTGAGGATGCAGAAACCAAAACCCCTCTTTTCCTTAATGGGACCTTGAGGATGTGTCAGAGAAGCCTAAGAATATGTAAAGGAGAAAAATGTTTAGATAGCTGGGATGGAAGAAGTATACAAATATGAGATAAGGAGACTTTTATAAGTAATTATTTTTTTTTTCTAAAGGAGTCCATAATACAACTTAATATATTGATGAAATGCTGATCTGGATGAAGGAAATACTAAGGAAATGGAAGTATTGTTTAATTTTTCAACTTAGTTTATAGCTACTATAGAAAGAAGAAAATACTTTATATCCAATAAATATCTAGAATAAATTATAATTATCTTATTTACAAAGTGATTTGTGAAGCATCCTCCTTTCCCTGGCCAGAGTACCTCCTGTCCCCTGTATTTGGAGAAGCAGCCAGCAGTTCTGTCGTTTTACCTATAGTCTCTTGTGCAGAAACATCTTTCACTGCAGTGGTTGTCATACATTGCAGTGACTGTATCACTTCAGTGCATGTTTGTGAAATGTTCTTAATGATTTTGGGGGTATTACAAATAATATTTGACTGTCTAAAAGGGATAAATAAGTTAATGAGGGAAATAATCTGTGCTGATCTGATTTGTGTATTAAAAAAGAAAATAGAAGATACTGATTTCATCCAGTGAAAGTGTAGACATGCTGCTTTTGTTAGTATTCAGTCACTTTAGAGCTGTTTGGTGAATGTAAACAGAACTGTGACTAAAGAAACACAACGAACAAAATTTAGCATGGATGTATTTGAATGGTTAGGCCAAAAATGCATGACATGTACTACTACTGCTTAGTAGAGCAGTATTTTATGGTTCATGCTTTGATGTGCATTCTCTCTTATATTTGGTACTGTATTGTTCATTTTTATGATCTAAATCTCAAAATCAGAGATTTAACATAACAAAATACGTTACAGTATTTGTAGTCTTAGTGCAAGTGGATAAAATGGTCTTACTAAGATAAAAGCTTGTTCACTTTAATTCCTGTTATGTGCTTGTACATAGAAAAGCACACAAAAAGCTGCTCGTATCACAGCTGAGGAGTTTTATTGTTCTGTTTGTTTTTCATTAAGTGGAAATTCTTAACTTGGATCATTTTAAAAGAGGGAACTTAACCGTAAATGCAGCTCTGCAGCTGTTCAAAATAGAACTTGCATTAGTATTCATTTCTGACACTTTGAAGGTAACTTTGGAGAATTCAGCGTGAATTTGTATTCTAAACAGTCTGAAATGACTGAAATAAAGTCAAGAAGTATTAACTGTTCCTTCCTTTTTTTCTATATACTTTAGATTCATACCATTCACTTAATCTGTATGTTTTTAGTGCAGAAATGATTTTGATAAAAGCTTTTTGAAATACATCACTCCTTTTGGGAAAGTACAGTATGAAATAGAAAGAAAAGGTAGTTCCATTCCCCTGAAAACAGTTATTTCTCAAATTGTAAATTGTGCTTAAAATCCTTTTAATTGAGTGTTCCGGAATACTCACAATGTACATTAAAGTCAAGTTCCTAAGAAGTTTTTGAACTTTATTAATTAGGGAAACAGAACAAGTAGTCTTTACAGAAGCTCATCCTGGAGCATGTGTGCGTCTCTGGTTACAATCAATGCATTTTCTGCTCTCCACAGAAAGACTACTCAGTCATTTTACTCGAGTAATGTTACAAACACACTCCAAAAAACCTATCAGTTTTGTTTAATGGCAATGTCGTGGGTTATGCGATTAACATTTGTTTAAGTTAGTAATTACTTGGGAGCTGCTGCAATGAATGTTCCAGGCTTCTATAATGTGTGTAACACCAAACTTCATAAACAGAGAACCAGTAGATAAATTTTTCTGATTTTAATAAGTTTTGCTTTATAGTTCAGAACACTGACATGGTTTTTCTTCAGTTTCTTCTTCCATTTTTATTGTAAAGAAAATGAGCATTTTTAATCAGGTTTTGGGGTTTTTTGAGTTGGTTTGGGTTCATGTCTGCTTTCTTTTTTACCTGATTAGTGTAAAGGTAAAACTATGAACCAGTAGTTCTCCATACTTATTTAAAAACAAATGTAAAGAAAACCTTGCACAAGCTTAGCTAACATTTAGAAAGTGATGGTGCTGATGTGCAGGTTATGTTTTTGTATTTATGCTGATTCATCTACCAAACCAGTTGCTAATTTTAATTTCTACTCTCAGTTGCTTGGGCATTGATTTGAAAGGCATATGTAACAAACAAGAGGATATCTAGGAAATCATTTTATTAGTGAGCGAAAGGAAATTAGGAATACAGTAGAAATACAGTAATGCAGAAATAATAGGGTGTCCTGTCCCATCCATATATCCCTCCCCCCCCCCATTAATGCTTAGTTAGGGGTCAGATGTGACAGTAGCTTCCTTAGTGTAGATTAGTCTCTTTTGCATAACCTGTGCTGTTCATCATATTCATTTTTTTCCCATGCTTGTAGGAAAAACTGACCTTGTCCAGCATAGGACTGATTTTTATAAACGTTCTCAGTGTTTGTTGTATCATTCGAAGTGTTCTGCTGCTCAAATGTTCAGACTTGCATCTTGTGCCACTGAATTTTAGATGTGGTTTAGTAGAGTTTCACTGCTCACCTTTCATTAGCATTTTTTTCTCCCCTTCTGATATTTTTCTTGCTTCTGGAATGGGACATAGACTCACAGGGACTTCAGCCAGTTTGTATTTGTGGAGCTCCTATCCATAGAGTCTCTGGCTAGGATTGATTTTTAGTTACATGTTTAGGTCATCTTACCAGGAAATGTGGGACGTGTTTGAAGGAAAGATTCCGGAGCTGCCTGGTGCTTAGTCTGTTATTTCTGTAACCTCAAATGACATAGCAGCAGAAAGACTCTCCAATACCCCATTCAGTGTCTCTTGAAGTGCTTGAGAGAGAGCCAAAAACCAAATTCTAACCGTACCATTCTGTATTTCTCATCCAAACAGAAAAAGTGCCTTGGACTTCAGCAGACCTGGAAAATGGTCACTGAATCTGTGAAGGTTCCTAAAACTGTAGGAAGTTGGAATTTTGGCATTTGTCTTTTTCTTTTTTTTGTTTTGTTGTTATTTTTTAATTTTTCTCAGGTTTTTATGTGTAGGTAGCCTTGAGCTTTGTCAGTAGTTACTAATCTGTTACCAGGGTTTGTTAATGACATTCTTGACTCAGAACTCCTTAAAGGAACTTGGCTGGAAAACCAGTACCATGGAAGCAGGGTTTATTGCTCTTCAGTATAGAGTCATTGAACTAGTGCTTTCAATCCAGTTCTCAGAAACCAGCATTTCAGTAATACTGAATTAGGAGGTTGCTGGCTGAAAACCAAAATATTACTACTGGTTTTGCTACTTCTTTTCAAAGCTTTGACTTCAAATATGTTTGTGATTAGAAAATAACAGACTAATTCATTCTATCTACTTATTACTTGAATTTTTTCTTTCAGCTGCTGTAAATGATAGCTACAAAAAGGTTACTGATCAGTCCTTATATGGGAGACCCAACTGGAAAGTGCTTCTAAACTGCAGGCAAAAGCTTCTTAATTAATGTTGCTGTTATACAAGGGAATCTTAAAGTAAAATCTTTTGTCTCTAATCAAATAAGTGTTCTAGGGGTGATTTTGATTCAGTCTGTAAATTTTCATTACCTTGGAGATTACTCAGGAGCAGATGATTTCAGGAGAACATGGGCATTTGAAAGGAAGTGTAGGGGTTTGTATTTGATTTCTAAAAATTGATCAGAGAATGAGCCTTAGAGTAGTCCTTTCAACTTTCTATAACATGATCTTAGAATGCTGTTGTGGAATTTTAAGTCATATGTTAAGGTATTTTCAGTAGTAAGAAGTAGTGTTGCTCTATAATACAGCGTGATAATTTGGGACAAACATCCACAAAATTGTTTGTCAGTTACAGGTGTCATTGATTTACTCTTGAAAGGCAGTGAATGAAATTGTGACTACATTGAAGATAATGGGAATAGTTCTAATGACTGAGACAATTTCAAACCATGCATCTCAAGTTGCTTGATTTGATAGTTTCAAAATCTTGTCTACTGTTATTCCTGTGCTTAGTTGTATGATTTGTATTTGATTTAAATCGTGATAACTATATACCTTATATGACTAAACTAGAATAAATTTATCCAAGTGGTTTTAAATTTAGGATCTACTTTGTTCTATTGCCCAACTGAATTTGCATTAAGTGTCTTGAAAAACCTTTGCTTGTGAATAGCATTCCCTGTTGAGATACTAAAGCTTTAAATGTGTACTACATCATGAACATTAATGTGCCTTTCATAATTATGATATGATTGTCAATAAATTCAATATGGCAGGGAGCTCCAAATGTTGCATTTTGTCTAAAAGAAATCAAAATCTATGTACCTAGTGTCCTGGGTTCAGCAGTTGCAGTCAGTTTTTCTTCTCTTTAGTAGCTGTGTTTTGACTTAACCCAGGAACAAGGCTGATAAGGCCGATGTTTTTGGTTGTTGCTGAGCCATGTTTGCCCTGACCAAGGACTTTGTGAGCCTCATGCTCTGCCGGGGAGGAGGGGAAACCGGGAGGAAGGAGGGACAGGACCCAAACTGACCAAAGAGGTATTCCATACCATAGCATGTCATGCCCAGGATGTAACTGGGGGTGATCCGGAAAGGCGAGTACTCTCGGGTTGGTTGGAAGAGGTGGTCAGTCAGCACTTGATTGGGTTGTCGTGAGTTTTCTGTCGGTGGTTGGTGAGATGCTGTATTCTTTTCCCTTGTTATTTCCTTTATCATTATTATTATTGGTGGTAGCAGCAGTGATTTGTGTTCTACGTTAGTTACTGAACTGTTCTTATCTCAACCTGTGGGAGTTGCATTCTTTTGATTCTCCCCCCATCCCTCTGGAAGCAGGGGAGGGCAAGAAAGGGGGGGTTGAGTGAGTGAACGAGCTGCGTGGCTGGGTCTAAACCACAACACATAGGACAGAAAGAAATTCCTTTACAGTTACAGTGTACTGCATTCCTTAATTGGTTAACTGTGGGTTACAGCTTAACAGGTAATATTGAACTGTGTGATTCACGAAATCACATTCAGAAAGATAACTGCTTTTAAACCAGGATTTCTGAGCTAACCAGGGTTTCCATTTTAAATAACTTGGTTAAAGATAAGTTTTTTTGTCATCCCTCTGACGCCTGTAGAGAAGCTGAAACATAAACCTTTGGAATGCACAGTGTTTCATACAATATGCTGCTTAAAGCAATGTTAGAGCTGAGTGAATAACGTATTTAATACAGTTTTTACTACATTCAATGAGTGTCCTGGGTTCAGCAGTAGCATTCATTTTTTTCCTTCTTAGTAGCTGGTGCCTTGCTGTGGTTTTGATTTTAAGCCTGGGAACAGCGCTGATAACACCGATGTTTTCAGTTGCTTCTCAGTCATGTTTACTCTGACCAAGGACTTTGTGAGTCTCATGCTCTGCCAGGGAGGAGGGGAAGCCAGGAGGAAGCAGAGACAGGACACCTGACGTAAAGTAGCCAAAGAGGTATTCCATACCACAGCACATCATTCTCAGTGTATAAACTGGGGGCAGTTACCCAGAAGGGTTAGATCACTGCTGCGGTCAGGCTGGGTATCAGTCGGCAGGTGGTGAGCAGTTGTATTCCCTTATCACTGTTATTTCCCTTATCACTGTTATTATTGGTGGTAGCAGTAGTGGTTTGTGTTATACTGGCCTGTTCTTATCTCAACCTGTGAGAGTAATATTCTTTCAATTCTCCTCCCCTTTTCTCCCGGAGCTGGGAGGGAGGATAAGGGGAGGAGTGAGCGAGCGGCTGCGTGGTTCTGAGTTACGGCTGGGCTTAAACCACAACAATGAGTTTTATTGAAATCATGCCAAATATTTGTATTTCACATTTTCCTTCATTTTCCTCCAGAGGTGCACTGAACCGTTAAAACAGATGGGTCTGTAGGTGTTTAATTATCTTTTTCCTGGCTTTATTTTCAAAATAAAAGAGAAATCTGTACGCTTCTTGCAGACTTGTTATATGGTTTCATCTGAATACCTGTTACCAAAACTAGTTGAAGCTTTTTCTACATCTGCATTTATAATTCACACCCTGATTCTCTTGTACTCTTAGGTGTGCTAAGTTTGGAATTACAGTATTTATTTTTGTCCTCATCAGAAAACATGAGGAAGTACAACAGTAACAAAAAGCTATGCTTTTTATTCATTAGAATCCAATATTACAAATGTATGAATGTTTTCTACAATGAAATACTATATTTTGGCAGGAATTGCATGGTATCTGCATGGTATAATATCTTTTTTGTTGTAAGATAGAAACCTCGTATGAATTTGAGAAACTAGGTTTCTGTAAGATAAGAGAGCTTCTTAAAGACCAAACAAAAGGAAAGCTGCAGAAGGTGCTTTTGTGGGAGAAGGCATTTACTTAACGTCACCAAATCTCTGAAATACCATAAACCCTTAGTAACATTTTGTCTTTTCTAAGGACTTGGTAAATCTAGAGGAGAAAGACTGTGTTAATATTTCAGTTGTCAGGAGAAACTGCATTTCAGTGCTGGAGTCTGCCACATCAAAATCCGAATTTCATCTTTTCCTAGTATTTGCAAAATTCCAGGTGCTGCTGCCCACTTTTCATGTGGTGGTTGTTGGTGGTGTGATGTTGCTTTTTTTCCGTAAGCATTCTCCTGATACTTGCCTTACAGCTTAATAAAACACTGGTATTGTTGGAGAAGCAAGTGTCATCAGTACTATTCCAGCTTAATTTGTGATACAAAGTACTGAGATTAATAACACACACATGAGAATGAATGAGCTACAGATTCTGCAGAAGCAGCAAAAGAAAAGGTCACTCTGGATCTTGTGTTGTGGTGCCTGGTGTAGAGTTTCTGACTTGTGCTGTTCCAGCATTCTTTTTAACTGGGGGTTCATTTCTGTAGAGGAAAAGTTATCTTCTGGTAATGAATGAAATCTCAGATTTCTGTCATTATATTCCACTTCCACATGGAATTTTCCTAGAGAATATGAACATTTAGCATGTAATTCCTTATGTGCTCATGAAATAATTAATTGGCAAACAAAACCAGAATCACAAAAACTACAGCTGTGTTAAATTACTCTTAATGTCCTATGCAAGCAAAAAGAATGAACTGTGTTAATTTTCCAAACAATAAAATTTCTATTTTAGTTTTTTGTTTGGGTTTTTTTTTTTTTTTTTAATTTTTTTTTTTTTTTTAATTTTTTTTTTTTTTTTAATTTTTTTTTTTTTTTTAATTTTTTTTTTTTTTTTAATTTTTTTTTTTTTTTTAATTTTTTTTTTTTTTTTAATTTTTTTTTTTTTTTTAATTTTTTTTTTTTTTTTAATTTTTTTTTTTTTTTTAATTTTTTTTTTTTTTTTTTTTTTTTTTTTTAAGAAAGTAGATTAAGTTTTATACAAAGATAAAAAACTCTGTTGAGTGCACAGAAATAAGATTTATAGTGGTATTAAATTATTATTTCCTATGCTGGAAACCATGGTAACAAAAAGTGCTGTAACATATGCCCCAGGATCATGTTAAAATGAGCAAGCTATGTTTGTCTTGATTAATATCATAAAAAGAGACAAAAAGAGAATGAGAGGGAGAAAGAGAGAGAATAAGATTAATGATCTGTACAACAGAAACTGGTAATGTACAGTCAGAGATATAGCTATGGATAAGTGATCCTGGATCTTCTGGTACTGTTGTGTCATGAAGCTTTAAAGAGTAAAGGAGATACATTAGTTCAGTGGTTTGTCTTCAAATGATTTCCTTCCCTATCTGTGTTTTTCAGGTTTATATTAGGATAAAGGACGATGAATGGAATGTTTATCGGAGATACGCGGAGTTCAGGAGCTTGCATCATAAACTGCAGAATAAATACCAGCAAGTGAGGACTTTCAGCTTTCCACCAAAAAAGGCCATTGGAAACAAGGTACTTAACTCACAGTATCAGTAAGAGTTGTGGAGAAAAAAAAAATCTTTATCCACACACACAGATAGACCAGGTTGGATGGAGCCTGGAGCAACCTGGTCTAGTGGAAGGTGTCCCTGCCCTTGGCAAGGAGTTGGAACTAGATGAGCTTCAAGGTGCCTTCCAAGCTGGAGCAGTCTGGGGTTCTATGACCAGCTGCAGATTTGCTGATAATGTTGTTAATACATTGATTTTTCCACTCACTGAAAAGGAAACTGCTTTTATTAAGCAAAATGTAGATGGCATACACAGTAGAGGAATGCACAAAACTCCCCAAACTATACTGAGCAGTTTATATGTAAAACCTAATCTTTTCTCAGTATGTGCAAGCAGTTAACACTGGTCAGTAATACATTAAATATTTCTGTAAAATTTAAGGAATTTAGACCAACACATCTTAGATTTCCTGTACCGCTCACCAAATGTTTAAAGTTCTTTAGCTTTTTAAAGGAATTTGGATGTTTAATTACCATAATCTCTCTGTGTGCCTGTGTTCTCCCACTTTAAAATGGGATTTTCTGCTTTTTCTGTTCATATAGGGGTTTTGCAACAAATACAGTAAATATTGTAGTATGGACATAGTAAATACGTAGTATCATGTAGCTTAATCCTTAATCATCAAAACTTTAAAGCATATAAGAGCTTGAATACACACTGCAGGATGCATCACTGATCCAGGAAGGATTGGGAAGTAATCAGGGCAGTTTTGCTTTATAGTGTAGCAATGATCTGAAAAAATTATTTAACAATCACATGTAAAATATTTGAGATCATGCCTATGACTAAAAATGTCTGTACTAAACCACAGGGTGTTTAAATTCACATTCCTAATGTTAATCAATTTTTTTAGCTTTTATATGGGACTTTCTTGTTTGGTTGGATACTTCTTTTCTGTAGTGTCACTGCTGTTTGTATCAAATACCTAAGAAGCACCAACCATAGTGATCAGCATAGTCATCAAAAGAAGGCTGATGTAATGACTAGAAGGATACTAGTGACATTTTATTTGGCCTAAGAACACAGTAATACGTGTATTGGTAAAATGCCAGAATCATGCTAATTGTTAATGCAACTTTGTGTATGATAGAAGAATCACCAGTGCTGATTCATGTAAACTAATCTAAAATTTCAAAAGCAAATAGAAAAAAAGCAATACTAATAAATTCTTTAAGGCACTCAGGTGTCAGTGAATGTGGAGATTGTCAGTATTTATAGGTAGTAACTCTGATGTTATTTCAAATGATCTTTCCAAGTATTCTGTAAAAATGAATAGCTAAGGTTGGTGCATTTGATACAAAATTAGTAGTAATGCACATAATCTGGATTAGATGATGATGATGATATAAATATATCATCATTTCCATATAATAAACGTATATATGTGTGAGTATATCTATAGATCATGATTTGCCTAGAAATATTGGACCATGTGATCCTTGAGGTCACATCCAACCTGGGATTCTATGATTCTATACAGAATTTATCAATAAAACCTATAGGTCTGTTTGCATGGCATAAAGTCCATATCTGATGTTCATTGCCTGTATCCTAGTAAATGAAAGTACTTACGAGAGCTTTCCTGCCTTTTTTCCTCAGTGCATTTTTCATTTTGTTTTTAGTGGATAGTTTTGTAATAGAAACAATGTATTGGGTTTTTTTCTTTGCTACATAACTAATTCTCCTTTTTTGAAGTGATGGAATATCAGCCACTTCAATATATTACAGAAACCTTCTTTTAAGTTTTCTTTGATAGTCTCTCATCCTTAATTACTTCAAATACAATTGGTGCATACAAAATTTTTAGTTGAGCAACTCATTAAAAAATTTGCATTGCTTATTCTTTCAGTGCTTTAGCTTTGGGCCAAAATTCTACCTTAATCATGCATAAAACCACAATTGCTTTCTGCCATATCAGATCTGAGAAAAAGTATCTTTTCTTTACAGTAAGAAATGGGTGACATCCATCACACTCCTGAAAGGCTTCTGTGATCAGCCATAAGACAGTGGTTTAACTGGAATTATGATTAGTGGTTACACTTCTGGCTACCTGCTGTAAATAGCTTGTAAGTTGTAAAGTGGGGCTTTCACATTTGCAAGAGCTTGCTTCAGTTTGTCACTCGTGAGTTTATTTCCACAGCACATTATGTTAGGCACATTTTTGTCCTTTCAGTGGTGCTATTTTCTGTACTGTGTCATAGCTGTTGCCCATGTACGTGTTGCATTTAAGAGCATTGCGTGGTTTTGTGTAGTATGGTGGATCGTGCTTCAGGAACAATTACCCTATAGATCCAGCAGGAATAGAAACACAGCCTAGTTTGGGTTGGAAGCGACCTTAAAACTCATCCAGTCTCAACCCCCTGCCATGGGCAGGGACACCTTCCACTAGACCAGGTTGTAGCTCTTTGGAACACATTACACTGAGTGACTGGCTGTCCCTCTTTTCCATGGCAGAGTAAGTTCAAGTAACTGGAAGGCTTAAAAACTTGTTTTAAAATTAATTAAGTCATATGGGAATGTCTGTCTTGGAATTCTGTAGGATGATGGATGTGTGTGTGATATTACACTTGCAAATGCTTGGTAACAAGCATTAGAAGATACTGTCAGTACTGCTTCTTTCAATACTGCTCTTTTAACTCCAGTGGCTGCCAAAGTGTGTTCCCTCTTAGGTGTTTTGTTAGATTGCACTAAATATTTTTCTCTTTGATATTGGTTGTTCAGTTTTTAATAGAATTGCAGCCCTTTTCTCATATCTAAATTGATCAACACAATCTTAAATCACTGCCTAAAGAGGCATTTCAGTAGCTGAACTCTGCTCATAGAACTATCTGTATGCAGTTTGTCTAGGATTCTGTCAATCTAGTTTTCATGTCCTTTTCGAATCTTCTCTTTTACTAGATGCCCACCTAATATATTAGTAAATCATAGTCTGCCATGTGTGAATGGCTAAAACCCACTATTTTACAGCTTTTGGGAAATGGTGGTGTGTGCTTTTTATATCCTTCAGGTCTGGACCTGAATGATACTGTCCATTGCCTATGTTCAGTACACTGCATTTGGTACTATGAAGCTAATGAAGGTGATATGCTTACTGTAAATCTTAGTAGCACTGACAGAGGGTTTTGCTCTAATTGATGCTTCCCTTGATACCAGCACTACATTTGATGCTCAGTTGCACGTCTCAGATTTAGGGAACCTCCAAAACACAAGAGTGTTCTATGGAATGACCTAGAATTACTATAACAGAGTCATAGAATGCTATCCACTTTCTTTCCATGCAGAATATTGGGGCTCTGAGGAGAGAACTTGACTAGCAGACAGTAATGTAGAAAAAACTGAGAACTATTAATTTTCATGCTTAATTTTCCTGCTTTACTGTAAGATAAACCACTATAAGAGATGACATTCAAATGCAAAGCTGCAGAGTTTTCTGACACAGGGAAAAATTGCCTTTGAGGTTGGTGGCCTTATTTTCAGTGTAAGTTTAAACGTTTGAACTAATGAAAGCAATGAAAAGAATAATTTGATTTATAAATGTTGCTTTGAATTATCAGGACAGATAATGTGACTACTGAAGGAAAATATATTAATAATGTTTGCAATGTTCTATGTATTAGGTTTCATATATACTAGTCCCTGTGGTGTATATTTTCTACTAACAATCTGTCAGTGCTGGTAGCAAGTAATTGTCGTAGTCTTTGCAAGAATAAGTATTTTTCCATTAGCTTGCCAATGTTTTGTTTGAGTGAAAATCAGAAACGTGCTTGTTCTCTTTCATATGTATGAGACGTGTCATATGCTCATCATGTATTTTTGTACTTAATTTTTAAGCTGTAGATAATTTGATTTAAAACTGTGTTTTTAACACTTGAACTGTTTGGTTTTGTAATGTTAAAATATGCTCCCCATGTATCAGCCTGGTTTGTGATTTGCTAATTATTTTATAGGTAGGTGTATATACTAAGACTTGTAATTGCAAACTATGTTTTTCTTGTATGAAATAGATTTTTGCCTTTTAGCCAGCCTTCAGATGCTTTGGATCTTTTGAATTTGTAAGCCCATTATCACAGTCTTTGTAACTACTGCTTTCCTGTCAGGTTCCTGACATCCAGAGGACTGGTTGGTGTCTCACTTCTTGAAATGTTGCTTTCAGAATAGTGGTTGGGTAATAATACAGGAGCGTTTGCTGCACCTATTATTCATTTTTTTGAATATTACAATGTCCTGAAAATCTCAGTTGCTGCTTCTGCATTGGGCAGATCATAATGCTTACAGAATGGATTTTAGTAACTGGGTAAACATCTAATTACTTATTCTCCTGCAAGGGTATTGTCCCAGTAGAGGACATACCAAAATAGAGATGGTTCTTGCTTCCACGGAAGATGTGAATTCAGTGATTGTCTAAGTATGTGGAAATTAAATAAGGTAGCTTTCTGCTGGGTGCTGACTTGACTGCGTGATACCCTTTGCTTTCCTTTAAAACATCAGATACCCCGTACGAAAAGAACACACAGCACTTTTATGAGATTAGAGTGACTTTGCCATGACTCCTCAACTGCCTAGGAGGAACAGCACAGAAATCTTAAATAAGTTTTATGACTAGGATAAAATACTGAGAACAGCATCATTCATCATTTTTAACCTATGCAACTGAAGTCCGTGAGCTTTTACTTTAGCCATAGCTTCTTTCATGCCCAAATGTTAGATAAATAACATTTATTTATTGCCTATCAGCAACTAAATTGTAAATTATATTGTTTAATTATTTTAGAAGTTATATTGTGTAATTATTTTAAAAGTTTGTAAATGTATCTTGAAAGATAGCCATTTGTATGCACACATATACATGTGTACACATACAACAACATCAAAGATGCCATTTAGGAGGTACATGAAGTTGGCTTCTGGAATATATCTTGTGATTGTGCCGGTTCTGTTCACCAGGAACTTTCTCCCGTTCATGTCTATGGAAATCCTGCCTTTGCACTAAGAGAGCATTCCATATTTTACTGTGTTCTATCCTGACAGCGTAGCTGCTTTTTTATTACTGTCCAGTCTGTTCGCCTGTTACTGAAGATAGGGGCGAGTTTAAGATGGTTTGTGGATTAACTGTTAGGGTGAAAAGGGATAGAAGGTAAAGATTTTATTGGAAAGAAACAGTCTTATGCTTATTAATGCTTATTATTTCTTAAAAGTTTATCAGGTAAAGAGCTGTTTAGCTGTGTGTGTCTGTGTATGTACATGAAGTCATTTGAAGCCATTCAAATTAGAGTTTGAATGTTAGTGGTTTTGCTCTGAAGTGTTTCATACTAGGCTGTTGATATGTAACCCATTATGTACTTCCTCACGTAAGGGTTGCCATTTTGGGCGATTGGGACTTGTGTATTCAGGGACCCTTTCAAAGCTGCTTTTTAGGCAAATGATGGAGGTACTGAACTTTCCCCTTAGCAAGAGGAGAAGGAGCATAAGAGGAATCAGCTGTTTGAGAGAACTCCTCCCTTCCTGCCATCCCCCTTCAGCTCCCTTAGAGGAACCATTTTGGATTAGGGACGGAGATCACCAGGCCAGTGCATTTCCATGAAGATTCCAGTTCTGGATCCTCTGCTTCCCCTTTTTGTTTTCTACTGTCTCTGTGACATGAAGTACTCATATATCTGCAGGTATCTAAGATACAGTTCTGGTGTTTAAAATTCCTTGTTATATTTTGTGCGAGTATTTTTTCTGTGGGAGAGGGGAGGGATCTAGCTGCTACTGGGTTGGGCTGAGGAGGGAGACTCGGTTTGATAAGATAGCCATTGGGGATGGGGCAGAAAACCCACATCTTTTGCTAATATTTTTCAGAAAGTGTGATGCTACCTAGGGTTGGGTGGTTTTGAGGGTGACTGACATATTCAGTAGAGCTGGTTTTACCTCCTCAAGACAAGACCTGCGTGTTTGCCACAATCACTTGCATTTACTACACAGTATCTGAGTTCAGAGTTCAGTGTTTGTTGTCCTTTTCTCACTGCCTTACACTGTGTATTACGTAGTTTGTATATATATATATATATATATACAGTAACACAGTGAGTATTTTGCTGTTTTAAAGCAGTGTAACTGTGAGGTACTGTTGACTCAGAGGTAAGGCCTGGCAGAAACGAGGCCTGAAACTTCTTCCGTCTTTCAGATCTAGAGAAGGACCTGTGTTCATAGTTTTTTCAACTTCACTGCTATTCCAGTATGTACCTGTTGTGAAACTGAGTGTTTAGGGATGCTAAAATGATCATGGTCAGGTATTAATAAAAGCAATTTTAACAGAAATCTGCATCTTGGGACTGCTGTTCATAGGGTGGTAAGATGTTGGCTGTAGTCAGTGTAAATTTTCATCCTAGCATCATATCTTTGTCAGGGAATGATTGACCATCCCAGAAGAACCCCTGATACAACAGGGAGTAGCTGACCTTCCTGATACCTGTGTAGCCCCTCCTGCTGTTGTTAGTTGATTAGAGTTAATGGTCAGGGAATGCCCCGCCATCCAGTTCCTTGCATTATTGCAAAGGCTGGGGCCTAACAGGAATCCTTGGGTAGGGGCATGGGTCTGGGACAGAGGTGAGGGACTGCACCACCACGATATCCTAGACCATCACACTAATAAAAACACCACCAGTAGTTCTAGGCTGACATGGAAAATCATATTGATGGTTTAAAGGAATTATTTCCCAAGTTCCATGCATGTATGTCCAGTGTACATTTTACTGCCATGATCGCAAATGGGATTCTAATATCCAATGTACTGGCAGTGTTTAAAATATGTATTTTAAACTTGGAAGTGTGGCACTTTCTGTTTTACTACTACATAGGCAATAACAGAAGAAATACGGAATACTTGAAAGATGATTCAGAAAGAATCTTAGGTAAGAAAGTTATTTCACTTTAGGCTTGGTTGTATTTGTGTCCTGATTCAGTAAAGTGCCTCAGGGCATCCTAAACTTTCAAGAATGGGTTTGACTTTCATTGAAATCGGAAGTAGAGATATGTATGCTTTTGTACTTTATGGGCTTTAGTAGCTCATAGGAACTATCCTTCATCAGGTTAGTTTGTCAAAGTGGTACTGTCATAGGGAGCTGTGACTTAAAAAACAGAGGAGAAAGTAAAGCTTCCAGCTAATGCCTTTGGGGCAGTGGGCTAAATAATATTTCTTAGTACTAAGCTTTGATATCCTATGTCTTCAGTAGAATTTTACAAAATTATGTCTCTCTGATGTTTCAGAATTGGAATACATTTATTAAAGGAGAAAAGCTTTGAAAATATAAATCCTTAAGTTACATATTGCAAATTTTAAGTTAAGGATTACTTTCATTAATGCTGACTTAATTTGATTTTTGTATGAGGTAATGCAGATGCTTAAATTCTTTATTATTCTTGTTTTTCAGAGTGAGTAGATCATAATTTTCAACCCCCTTAGTGGACTTAATTAATACATTGAGTTATTTTCATATACTGTTTTGCCTTGTGGGTTTTTGCAAAAACTGTAGCTAATATAAATTTGACAGACATGCTTATGCTATAGTATGCTTAAAAAGGAAAGGGATCCATTTGCATTGTGTTCAAATCAGGAAAAGAACTCTATATTATCTTTATAGCCATATGTGTTAATTCTGTAATACTGTTTTTATGGCATGCTAAAGCCATAAAAGAAATTGTGTTCATTAAGGTCACTGTGTTACTTTATAACTGGAAAGTTAAGTTCTCAGAGAAGAATGAGCTTTAAGTAAGCCATTGAGATTAAATTAATGCAATCTAGATTTCAAATGGTAACTTAATTGAAGTACCATACACATAGAAATAAGAATAATTTCACACTTGGCATAATTATTCAGATTTCTAGTCACAGCACACCTCTTCCCTTACACTGCCACCTGAGTGCTAAGGAGGACTACAGAGTATTTCCAATCTGGAATCCAGATCCTCTGGGTTTTCTCCTGGGAAAGACTTCAGTTAATATTTTATGTATACAGCACTTGAGCAACAGCGTTCAGTTCTTTGTTTTCATTTATTTGTCATATCACTAAGAGAATGGAAATAAGTCAGTGGGATATAGATGGCTTTTATATGACAACTACTTTATAGCAAATACTTCTAGTTCTGTGGTATGGAAAGTTTGGGTTACCTGAAATCCAGTATGAAAATGGAAGCTAGCACAGTTCACAGTGCTGTGTTTCATTTCTTGGTGACTTAATTTAAAGGGTAAGCAGTTTGCCAACTCAGACTTCTCCATCTTTTTCAGAATGTCTCACTGAATTAATGTGTTCATTTGATGCTCAAGTGTAACATTTCATGAAAATTGTGAATTGAGTCTTTCTGGGTTTTTTGGGTTTTTTTGTTGTTTGTTTTTTTTCACGTTACAAATATTTACTGTTAATTCCTGTTGAAGGATGAGGAACATAGACTGGGAAGGGTCTACAGATAAATTTTTTCTTGTCAAGTGGTGGTTTTTTGCTGTCTGTTAATCTTCTAGTTAAAGAAAAGCAATTTCTTCTAAACAAATTATTCAAGATAGAGCCCACAGAAATAGTTGAGATGCTGTTGCTGTACATTATGACATTACAGGGGGAAAAGTAATGTAATTTACATGCTGCTTGGGCAACTGCTAGATAAAAATGTTGCAGTTTTATACCAACTCATGCACCATTGGGGTATTCTGGTAGCCTCCTGGTATGAAATGAAAATATAAAAATAATCCTAAACATTTATGTCTTACTGTGATGGTGATGCTGCATTACCAAGGATTCTTCAAGTGCCTCCGCTAATTCAGAGCTGTACAAGACATAATTTGGCTGAGATTTGATGACATGGGGGAAGAATTGATCAAAATGGGATTGTCTGGTGTTTAGATGATGCCATGCAGCAACATTGTGTTCTAAGAAAGTACAGACAAGTAGCTAGAATGCGGTGGTATATAAACTACCCTCTTACTCAAAATAAAAGGTAAGACTTCAAGGTTTGAACATAAAACATATTTGAGAGGCGTAGACAGCTTGCAGCTCTTGTGGTAACCTGAGAAGGCTGCAGAGCTGCTGAGCCACCACTGCCCAGAGAGGTTGGGGCTGTCTTATCCCTGGTCTAGTGAAAGGTGTCCCTGCTTGTGGCAGGAGGTTGGATAGCTGACCCTTAGTATGTTTATTTGATGCTGGATGGTTTTGTAGCGATGTCTTCTTTAGACTACTTTATCTAAAAGCATCTCTTACTTTCTGGTGTCCTTGAAATGAACCCATAGTTGGAGATGGAAACGCAGAGTAGTTATTACAATTATGGAGTAAATATCCATTTAAAGAAAGATATGTTTTCAAAACTGAGAATTCCTCGATTCCTTATTTCTGTCTCATCCTCTTAAATTCCTGTGTGTTCCACCGAACACTAAATGTACATAGAAAGATGCACAGATGTACAGTGGGATGGGAAAGGTGGCAGTTTCGCCTATTGTACACCCTTGTTTTGTTGTCTGATGCCAGCTTCATTCTGCCTTACAGAAACCTGCGAATACAAGTAGGATGGAAATTTTAAGCTCATGTACTTTCAGTACTTTTGAGGTTATTTTTGTATAACATGGTAGTATGTGGTATACCTGGTTTTGGAAACTATTCCTTCATAGAACTGTTCCGTGATGCAATAGTTACTGAAGGACAGGTATACTGAACTCGTAACCTTTGCAAAGGTGCCAGTAAAAATTACTGCTTGCTATCTTTTTTTAATCACAAAGCAGTGAGAATGGCATTGAATGTTTCATGAGCTCCCACTTCTGCTTCTGATTTCCAGCGTTATTTTGAAGTTAACAGTTTGGTGCGCTGTAAACAGACAAAATGTGACACAATAATTTCGCCAAGACTAGTTGACAAAGGTTGTGAAAAATACTAGGCTTCACTAGAAGAACTTGACCTTATTTTTGCATTTGCAGGTCCATCTTTGAATGGTGCTATTGGGCACTTTATTTAGGATGCACTGTGTGCTACCAGAGGCTGATACAGCTCTTACTAAATCCTAAAGCCATATTTCTTTTTATTTTAACTGAGTTGGACTGAGCCCTGAGCTGTTTTGTTGTTTGGTTTTGTTTTTCCCTTGTTTTTCCCAGCACTAACAAGAGGAGGTTAGTGAAAGGATAAATAATGGTTAGAACATCGGCAGCAGTGCATTTTATGTTGATTTCAACAGCACCAAACCCAGAATATAAAAGTTTTATCTGCCTCTGAAGTCCTGGCAGGTAACCATGGCAATCATACAATTTCCAACAGCTCATGGAAAATACTTAAAACTTCTAAAGTGAGCTGTCCCATTAATAATGAAGAACATCAGTGTTTTGCCATCTGTTATGTGCTACCAGTGTATATAAAAGACCAGCGGCTGTGTAAAACAATTTCAGCTGCAAGTTGGAATCTGTTTGGCTTCTAATGAAAACCTGCAAAACAGCATAGCATAAAATGGACATTGGACTCTGCTTTTTAGTTTATAGCTTTACATCATCATCTAATAGCTGCTAGGGGTCTATAAGATTTCCATTACGCAGTCTCATTTTTAAAGATCTGCAGTGTGATGTATGCCTTTTATTGTGGGCAGATTCTCAGTCAAAAAAACCCTGTAATGTTTTGGGAGGCATTAATTTCAGAATATAAAATCTTTTCCCAGGTGTGTTTTGCTGCTCCTGCAATCTGAAACACTTTTACCTCTTAACTGGAATTTTGTGGGCCCTTAGTCAAAAGTACATGCTCAGGAATTGTGGTCTAGGAAATAAGTTCATGCAGAAACAGGAGTAACTTTATTTACAGAACATATGTCTACAAATTGAAGGTGAATGCTGGTATGTTCAGTCTCAGTTAACAATTTGTGGTTAGAAGCTTCCTCTGCATAACTTGGTGGTAAACATGGCCAAGATGTGCTGCAGATGTGTATCAGGGTCTGCTCATACTTTTTCTGTTACCGAATCCCACTCTATATAGTACCTTTCTTTTAATAAGCAAAGAGAAGATCTTAAACAATTAGAAAGGGCAGTGGATTATGGTTCTAGGCAGTGTATCCCTGCATGGAGCGCAACCAGCAGATCAGAGGAAGTGGTCTTGCCCCTCGGCTCTGCTCTTGTGAGACCTCGCTTGGAGCATCGTGTGCAGTTCTGGTGTCCTCACCATCAAAAGGACATGGAGCTGTTGGAACAAGTCCAGAGGAGGCCACGAGGATGATCACGGGACTGGAGCATTCCCCATACAAAGACAGGCTGAGAGAGTTGGGGCTGTTCAGCCTAGGGAAGAGAAGGCTGCGTGGAGACCTCAGAGCAGCCTTCCAGTATCTGAAGGGGGCCTCTAGGGATGCTGGGGAAGGGCTCTTCGTTAGGGACTGTAGTGACAGGACACGGGGTAACGGGTTCAAACTGAAACAGGAGAGGTTTAGGTTGGATCTAAGGAAGAAATTCTTTCCTGTGAGGGTGCTGAGGCACTGGAATGGGTTGGCCAGGGAGGTTGTGAGTGCTCAATCCCTGGCAGTGTTCAAGGCCAGGTTGGATGAAGCCTTGGATGGCATGGCTTAGTGTGAGGTGTCCCTGCTTATGGCAGGGGGGTTGGAACTGGGTGATCTTCAGGTCNCCAGGTTGGACCTTGGATGGCATGGCTTAGTGTGAGGTGTCCCTGCTTATGGCAGGGGGGTTGGAACTGGGTGATCTTCAGGTCCTTTCCAACCTGAACCCTTCTATGAGTCTGTTTTCTATGCATGGAATGCTTTCATGAGTGGTTGATCAGACTGTGCCAAATGTGTGAGGCCTTCTAATGGTCACATTGGAGCTTCTTTTCAAGTAGAGTTAGGTAATTTCAGCATCCTTACAAACAGCAGTAGTGGCTGTCCAGAAGTAATTCCTCCCACTGAGGATGTGTGCAAAGAATTTATCTTTTGAATTGAAAAGAAATCTCCAATCTTGAAAGGAGAGCTCCTGCCTTCTTAGAATACACTTTTGTCCCCTCTAGTGCCATTGGACCAGGGATTAGGTTTATTGTGGATATAGCAGAAGATGTTTTATAAGTAATAGTTTCTTCAAGTTTGGGGATCATACCTCTACCACTGGAGCCAGTTAGAAGAACTGAAAGGACCAGTTAGCTTTTTGGTTTTAAAATTAGTAAGATTGTAACCAATTGTTCAAATACCTTCATGGAAAGATGTATAGAAACAGCATCTAGGGCTCGACACAGTAAAATGCTCAAAAACATGTGCTCCCAAATTGGTTATGGAAGGATCTAGTATGTTCTACATAAAAATGGAGAAAAAAACAATATAGAACAGTCTGGGGTTTATGTAATAATTTCAGGTATTTGTAGTTCGTATCCTGTAAGCAGCTCCAGCTCTTGAAAGTATAGGAACCAAATACGTATAATGCTGGTTTTAGGACCAGCTTTGGTGTGTTCTTCTGGGAAAAACAATGTAAGGGTTTTTTTGCAGAAGTATGTTCAGTTATAATTTTAACAGAATTATTTTGTCTCCAAAGTACATTCATATCAAGCATACATAAGATTCAATACATATTGAATCTTAGAGGAAGGTCTTTGCTGGTCCCTGTGTGAATAGAAATGCGAATACAGATTTGTATTGACAGATACAGTCTCATGTGTCCTAAACGCATATTTAGGTTTTTTCACTGATAAAAATCCAAATCAAAATCTTTCTCTTTACATTTTGCTTGTTAATAAAAATGCTGTTTAGGGGTTGGAATATAAAACACTAACTAGATTTCAGCTGTGGATAATTTGGTCGAATGGAAAGAGGGCAGTGGTTACCTTTCATGAAGTGAGACTGAAAAAAAAAATTGGCCAGCCTTTGAAACAGTTGTGGTTTTCTGTTACCAGTTGTTCTAGTCACTGTTTTGTGACAAAAATGCTTCATTACTATAACAACTTGTCAGTAACAACTGTGCAGCAAAATAATTCCTCTGAGTAGCCAACCTGGTGCTGCAACATGCGTGTCTAATGGTATAGACCTCCAGCTGAGACATTTGGCCCATAGGTCACATTACTTCTGGTAAGGACAGTGGACCTCTGTACCTGGTACAGAACCTCATGGTAGATTGCTTAGTGTTTGGATACGATTAGATTTCTGTCAGGCTAAAAGAGCAGTTTTGACTGTTTTCAGGCTGAGTTTAATTTCTGAGATTTTCTGTATTTTGCTTGGAAAAGTGGCAGAAAAATAGCTATATCATAAGCACCGATTAGATCAGCTTTAAACAGCAAAAATGCATTCCCTAAGCATGTTGTGTCAGTCTTAATCAGAAAACTCTGTGCTATTATTATCTGTAGTTAATAGGATTCTTTACAGTAACATAGGGGATAGAAAGTACCAACTCTGAGCATTTTGCTCCTGTGTTTATAACAAAGAGGTCCTGCCTGTGAAAGAAGATGTATTTATTTAAATGCATGTGCAGTACAGGAGTTGCACTAAAAGAATGCAGCTTCTGCTGAAGAGTATATTTCCACATAATTGAAACAGTTTCACTGCAAATGTTGCTGTTGAAGATTTGTGACCAAAAACCCCTTTAGAACTGAAAAAGTGCTAATGAATGTGGAAAATGGGGATTTTCTTGAAAAGCATAAATGGGGGCTTGAAAGCGTAATTGGTGGAAAATGATTGAACTAGAATCAAGGATGTGTAGTGGAGGTGAGGTCAGTTCCTTGGAGTGGCTCAAAGCTGAGGCCGTGTCTACACTGGGAACAGGCTTGTAGAGCAAAGCGGTGCTCCTCCTGCCTCCATGATACACTATCAAGTAAGAGGAGGATTGTCTCATGTGCCAAGCATCACAGCCACTCATATGGTTAAAGCTTTTGGAACCAAAGCTGTTCCACAAACTCTTTTCTTCCTCTCTGAGCCCTCCTGTGTGCTACACTTTATCTTCTGCCTCACACAGCCGGTGATAGCAAATTAGTGTCCCTATTAATGTGATCATGCAATACTTTAAATCCTTTGAGTAAAAGATGGGAAGACAAGTTCCTTGAGCTAGGAAGGAATCCAGTAAGAACAAAAATCTTAGTGTGAAGAGGAAAAGTAATGAAATTAGTTAATCAGTATTGCAGTACTCTTTTATTTATTAGCATTCTATTTTATTCTAGTATTATGTGTCAACACCTATTAAAATTTCTCTCAACAGCTTGTGTAGACTTCTGTTCCACACATTTGTCCAAACCTTGTCAATGCAGTGGGGCATAGAGCAAACTATTGCTCTGTTCCATTTGAGTAGTAACTCTACTCAGTTGTTGAGTACTGGGTGGCAGAGTGGATGAAGTGCCAACAATGCAGCTTTGGCTTTTAATAAACATCAGTTTCCAAGAGGTTTCAGACTTATTTCTCAATAAATCAGCAAACACTAGAATCACTTCCTACACAATTTGTGTATGTTGCTGAAAAACAATATGACTACTATAAAAGAAATGGCAAACAATATAAAACAGAGGGGTTTTTTATTTTCACACTGATCTTGATTGTTACATGTATTAATATTAAACTGGAATGTGAAACAGGGCTGAACATCTGTGCCAGTTCGTATCTATAAACCAAACAAAATGAACATAGATTTTGGAATTTTGTGAACTCAGTTAACATCACAAGAACTGCATAAGTTTTCGAAGCCTGTGAGTGTCTTCAGCAATTATAAATGTTACAGTAATTACATGTTATTAAGTAATTGCATGCAAATAAAAGATGAGCAGAAAAGACTTCCTTAAATTATAAAAAATGAGGCTGTTTTGAGTATACAGGATTAGTTGCCTGTATTTGCAAGTGTACTTTCATATTGGTTGGAGGTTTTTTGTTTCTTTAATTCTATGAATTTAAATGACTACTTTAAGAAATGTCATTCACAGTCTTGTTTTTTTATGTCTCCTAAAAATAATGCTGTTCCTGGTAACTTTCCTAATGAAAGAGAAGAACAGAATAAAAAATGAACCAAGGTTCTAGGAACTCCACAGCAGTCCTGAATTTGAAGGAGCATCTTTACTTTGAGGATGAATTACTCTGTTTTATCTAAAGTAATCATAATCTTCAGATTTTCATCTTGTCAAATGTGTAGACTTTATATTATAGTTGATTGTAATTATGATCCCTCCCAGGAAGAGGTTGAAGCTAGGTGTAAGTTACAGGATACATGGCATGAGACTTTTAATTTTCAAGCCCCTCAGCAGAATGTGGAGTTCATAGAATTATTTTATTTATTAGAGCCAATATAATATATAGAGTGCTATAGGAATTTAAGATTTTCATGACAGTTGTAATATAATGCTTAAAAATCAAGCTACTCTATGAAAGCTCAACCACAAAATAATAATTTCTTTATATAATAATGAAAAAGCTGGAAAAATACTAATCCATTCTGGAGGTTTTGTACCCAACATCTGAGAAGTATCAATTATGATGGAATTGTGGGAATAAGTTGGTATTTCCTTCTTCAAAGATCTCCAAAAGAATCACATAAATTGTTATGCCACTGTCTCTGTGCCACTGTTATGCACTGCCTTGCTCATAAGGCTGTAGCATTTTGTGGAGAGCTACTATTAGGAAAATAATTCCATAGAAGAGACATTCTTCCAAGGAGAGAATTTGGCATCCTGTCAGTGGATGTTTTTGCAAAACAGTTTTTATTAGGTTGCATGATTTTCCTTCATCTCTAAGAAGGACAGGTAAGGGTTTTTTTACATATTGCTAACACATTTTTATTTGGACTTTTCAGTTGCATTTTAGAACTGAAAATCATACTCTTTGTGCCATTCATATTTCTTTCTGCTTTTAGGATGCAAAGTTTGTGGAAGAGCGACGCAAGCAGTTACAGAATTACCTAAGGAATGTAATGAACAAAATTATTCAAACTGTGCCAGAATTCACAGCCAGTCCCAAAAAAGAGACTCTTATTCAGCTGATGCCCTTTTTCATGTAAGTATCTGTCAAGTAGTCAAGGAAATATGAAGCTTTTTCACTACAATTTAAAATACAATGCCAGCATCTCCAAAATCTGTAAACCAGTATCATTTTTAGTAGAAGGCTCCCATTCAAATTACAAGTGCTTTTGTTATATTTAAAGTCATATCTACTAATTGTTGTTGATATGAATGGTGACTGAACAAAAGTCACTGTGTAAAGCTTAGAAAAATATATAAGCTCCTCAAAACCTGCATCCACACATACTCTTCGAACATGAGATGCTTTGAGTTTCTTTTGCCTTTTTCAGGTTTATTTTGGTTTTGTTTCTATGGGGTTTGTACTTTTGTTTTTAAATTTGTGTTGGTGCTGAGTTGGAGCAGTACTAGGGACTTAGTAACCAACTTAGAAAGTCAAGTTGTTGAAAGCTATCTAGCTGAATTTTGCAATCTGCTAATGTGTGTTCTGATATCATTAATGTTAATGTTGAATATGTGCAGAAATAGTTTAACACAGTCATCTGGTAAGAGGCTCAAAACAAACTCTTTGTTATACAGTCATACGAGGCATATCATCTGTTCAGATCTTTCAATTTTGCTGCTTTACAGTATTTTTAAATAATATTTAGACTTACCTAAGAAATATTAATGAAAATCTTTCTGAAAGAGGTCTCAATTTATTTCTTTCACTGATAATTTTTCAGTATAATGGTTTTTCAGTACTAGACCTGTACGAATTCTGTAGAGGTTGAACACACACTCATAGTAAACCGTCGTATTACATTTGCTGTCCACAAAGCTCTGCACAGGGATTGTGCATCCATGCCTGGGAATCCATGGATCAGTTTGCGGTGTCAGGGCTGATTTAGAATGAATGTGTTTCAGTAGATATGTGCATACTTACTGTTTGCATGGACTCAGGCAGAGTTTCAGCTTTCCAAGTTCAAACTTTATTTCAAGCAAGCTATCTTTGTTAGAAAATGTAATAAATGGTAGAATGCCAGGATGTATTTTGTGGCATTCATGTTTGTTCAATTTTTCCTGGATTTGAAAAAGCAAAAATCAATTTGGTGAGACATCATGATGAATAAATGGCAAATTGATATTTGTAGAGACAGACATCTCAAGAGACTTCACCTTTTTCTCCCTAAGAACTTATTTTGTAGAATTTGACTTAAGGGTTGTAAAACAGGCTGTAAAGATTGAAATGGTTTCAACTACTTCTAGCTGAGAGGCTCCTGCGTGGCTTTTTTTAAGTCATTTAAAGAAGCTGTCCATGTACTTCATTTTGGTATTTACAGAGGGAAGAGGCAAATACAAAATACATTTTGCAACTCAATATTCAAATGATTTTTTGTTCTCCTTTCCAATGATACTTTATTTTAAGCTGGTTGAGTATAGCAGTGGAAAGTAGTGGGCTGGTAATTTCTTGTCAACTTCATGTCATAACTTACAGCTTTAACTGCTGTTTAAGGTCTTGTCTTTTCATTGCCTGGACATAATTGATTACCCTGAGTTGTACACGGACAAGAGATAATGCAGAATAACATCTGTGAGCCAGGGGTAGCTCAGCTTCAGTCTGCTTATGAAAGAAATGTGACTTCAAACTTTGTGGGGCGCAGAATATTTTAACAAATGATGATGGTTTCAAGTGTACATTGAATTGCTGCAGTAGTAGTTGTCATTACCTCAGCAGTACAAGTGGTCATAGAGGCAGCAATGAAACTAATATTAAAATGTGAGAAAACAACGTTTTCCACCAGAAGCTGTTCTGTTAGGAAGTAACATCAGATATTCATTAGCAATATTTATGTGAAGCTTTGGCCTGAATTCATGGAAAACATAGAATCATAGAATAGGGCTGGAAAGGACCTTAACATCATCCACTTCCAACCCCCTTGCTATAAGCAGGGACACCTCACACTAAACCATGTCACTCAAGGCTCTGTCCAACCCGGCCTTGAACACTGCCAGGGATGGAGCACTCACAACTTCCCTTGGGCAACCCATTCCAGTGCCTCACCACCCTTACAGTAAAGAACTTCCTCCTTATATCCAATCTAAACCTCCCCTGTTTAAGTTTGAACCCGTTACCCCTTGTCCTGTCACTACAATAAACCATACTGATAATAGCAGTTCATGACTGGAACAGTGATGCATTATTTATATGCTTCAACCAGAATTGTGTTGGTTTTGGATTTTAATTTCATTTCAATTATTAGAATTCCACACATTTTTAAAACATGTCATTAATTCAGCAGCACCGAACAATTCAACAGTGACCATACTGTGAGAGTTAATACAGTACTGACGGAGAAGCAATGATTCTGCTTTTCAGGTGGTTTGTTTTTTTTTATCTTGATACACTGTTGTCACAGTATCTTTCTATTCTACTTTGAGAAATGACATTTCAGGAATAGTTTATTTATAATCTCTTAGTCAGTTTATGCTAAAAGCAGGAAGGGAAGACAAATTTCGGCTTATTCCTCAGCCCTAAACAATTAACTTGCTTTCTGAGAGATCATCTCATCTCTTTTATAAGTGTGTAAATAGAATTTAGATCTCATGGTTTTGCTTATTAAAATAAAAGTGCCCGGTATGAGGACCTGCATAGGAGATGTAAAATCACATTACATAATGGATTCTACCAGTGATGCACAAATCAGAATAAACACCATTACCTTGTAGGTAAAATGTTGAAAATACACCCAAAAGGCCCTCCAAAACCAAAACACACACACACAAAAAAAACCAACCAAAACTAAAAAAACCCAAAAAACCCCACAGCCACAACAAAAAAAAAGAAACCCAGCCCTGTCTCTTCTAATAACTGTAATGAGCTGAATAAGATACAGTTGATTTCACTGAAAGAACAAAGTTTTACTGAGAAGGCAGTATATTTCAGTAACCTGTTTTCTCAATAGGGGTACAACTTAGCATGTGAAAAATTGTGTTAGAAATTAAAGCATTTACCTTGAAGGAAATAAATGTGTTCTGGGAGATTTGCTCAAGGAAACATGTTAACACCATTTGTCAGCAATCTGTAAATGCCAATATGATGCATTGATTGATGGTAACCTTTTTTTGGGTATAGCTATACCATAGCTTGTAAAGAGACTATAGTTATTTTTAGTGGGCTTGTATTTGCATTTGGCAGTTTCATGATTCGCAGCACATCACTTGAAGCAATGGACTGTAGTGGATTCAAGAATATTCTTTGATCCCTGGATGTTGTGTCAAAAAGATTCTGTTCATATATGTATTGTAAATGATTTCCTTGGAGTTTTTTCTCAAATAATAGATGCGTCAGCATTCTGTCTTAGCTAGCGTAGAGCGTTCTCCATGGGAATATTAGTGGGGTTCTGGAAAAGCTTAGCTGTGAGGAAATTAACTGTGTACCTCATTTCCAGCAAAGTGGGGTTTCAGTGCATTTTTCTGCTGAGATATAGGCTCTTCCTCTGCAGATAGAACAGCAATATTAGATTAATAGAAAGGTCTTCCAGACAATGATAGGAGGAGCACATTTTAGAAAGTATCGTTATTGCTGGGCTGTTATTTGAATTCTCAATGTCCTTTATTTTCTGAGAGTCATGACCTGGTACTTGGTGAGTAAGAAAAAGCATCTAAAAGAAAATGAGTTTCAGTTCCACTTCATATTGCCAACTTCTCCAGTATTGCCCTTCCTTAATGGATTCTGAGGTCCAGCAAAAGGAGGTCTCAGATGTGCTGGACTCTGAAATGTTTCTTACCTTTGTACCACACCTGCAATTCTTCTAGTGGGTTAGATTTACTAGTATTTTGGTTTAATAATACAATATAAACCATTGTACATATGTATAATAATCTGGATATATTTTGTGCTTTTAGCACATCTGTGTGTATAGTTACTGGTTACATCTTTATTAATGAAAGAGTTAGCATTGAGATATTAATCATAGGACTGTGGTGTAGAGGGTAGTGATACCTCAGTCTGGGAGAAAAAGTTGCAGTCTTAACATGCATTGAAAGTGGGGCATCAGCTCTGTCTGTTAGCAAGCAATGAAATATAAACTAAACAAATAATAATTACCTGGTCTTAAAGAGTTTCTTCTTGCTGCAAAATAAAATGACCAGGTTTCAGTGTGAAAATGAAAAATGCCATAAAGGTTATGCCTGATCAGACATCTGATAGAAAATACGGGGTCAGTTTTAATTAATCACTTTTAAGATGTGAATTATATCCTAGAATATGATTATGGTGAACAGAAAGTAAGATTAGTGTCTCTAGAAACTGAATCCATAGGTTATTAAACGCTGGGAGGATATTGCCTACAATACTAGTTGTGAGGTTTTTCTTTTGGGGATTTATTCCTTCCAAGTGCAGTCATTTCGTACAATCATACACAGATCTGATGAGGCAAAACATTTTACATGATCTGTATGAAAAAAGCTTACCACTGTTCTAAAGAAATTAATTTTATTTTGAAACTTGGCTATGTTAACCATTTGCAGTGCCATACTGTGAAGTAGTTTGCTAGCATTTCTCTTCATTGTATCAAAGGCTAGTAGTTAATAATGGAAATCTGATTTGTTTTGATTCCTTATGCTGTGAACTGTCATGAATGTATTCTTTCTGTTGTAAATTTCTCCCATCTGGAATCTTGATTAGTATTTTTTTCAGTTTAAATGGTGCATTAGTACAGTCACAGGTTTAGTCAAATAATTTCCTTTATAGTCCACCTTCATGTCTTAATGTAAGTAACAGATTCTGGCGCTGCCTGTTTGTCTGTTTGTATGCTGAATAAAATCCTCTTTAATAATAAAATTGACATCACAAGTTTAAATTTTCCAGTCCACACAGAGCAAAACCTAAATCAAGAATTGGCTCTGGTGAGTTTGCTGCATCTGCTGCTGGTGCAGGCCTGTCTGTTAATACATATTAGTTAAAATAACATTTCTTTGCACTCAGGATTGGTATATCATGGATAAATAAAACTTACTACGTATACTTGTGTGTTAACCACATTTTTATCAAGCTACCTGAAAAAAATATCACACACATTGGCTCTTTGTCAGTACAATAATGGGAGGGGTCTTTGGCAACTAACATCACAGTTCCTTATACCATGTAATATTGTCTTTCAGCACAAATCATCATAATAGGTTATAGAATTTCAAGTATGTAAAAAAGGTAAAAGCAGTAAAAAGTTGAGAAAAAAGTGAGAAAGCGCATCTTGTACATTAAAGGTGATGGAGCACCCTTAACAGGTTGTACAGAGATGTTGGCACTCCATCCATGGAGATATTAAAGACTGTGCAGGCCACAATTGTGGGCAGCCTGGTACAGCGGGATTGGCTAAGCCATTTCCAGAGGTGCCTTCCAACCTCAAAGAGTCTATAAATCCATTATTCCTCAAAATCTCAACCTGCAGTTTTAACTTGTGTTTCACATAAACCCTGGGCAAAGAAGCGTTCGCTAAATATCAAGAACTCTGCCACTTTATGGATTCTTTTGCTTTGGCAATGCAAATGTTTGCATTGAAATATATGCAAGAATACTGTAAACAGAATTTTGTGAATATTTTCACAGATCACTGTGCTGAGTATTTTTTTATCTTGTTTTCTAGGCCACAGCTACATGTTACAACAGTTTCTAGGTAACTATTGCATGTTCTGCTGAGCTGCAGAGCTGGACATTCATTCTCTTGTGGTAGCTGCTCAAATGTATGCTTTAAAGAAAGCAGAAAACCTGCTCAGTAAATCATCAGAAAAGAGGCTAGCGCAGGTTCTGAGAAACTGATGTCTGCGGGATGTGTTTGAACACCAGAGGAGTCGTCAGTTCTCCATAATGATGATTGGATCTAATGCTCAAAAAATAGGTTGTCTTCATTTCACTGGATGGCATTACTGGCAGCATATTTGATAGCAAAAGCTGTGTTCTTAGGTGTTTTGTGTCTGTTGTCTTTGAGTCACCAATTCGAATTGTAGTAAAAAATTCACTGTTTTCTACCTCTCTTTCTCATTTTGCAAATGATTCTTCCCTCCTGGAAGGTGGCGTTACGAGAAGCATGGTAGAGAGATACAGGTACCAACCAATAAGCAAATTGCAGTACCAGCACATCAATCATTCCAAACTAAGTTGTTGCTGTACAAATATTTCTCTCAAGATTTGTTTAGCACTAAACAGCATATAAAGCCAAGTATCTGCTTTTGCTTTTCCAGATCACAAAGTTAAAATAATGTGGAAGAATAGATGTTAATTCTTAGAAGGTTGAAGAATTTTGGTTTGGTTTGGATTTGGGGTTTTCTTATCATCTCTATTTCAGTTGCAGTTATCAGTGTGTCACTAAGAATATGTATATAAAGGTATGAGAGGTAAAAAGAATGTTCACTTCTATACAGTACCATTGCTAGTATTAAAATGTTACTTTCAAACATATATGAAATAAAGCTTACACGAAAATGACGGTGAGGTTCCTATGGATGTTGTATCTCTGAGTTAATTTTAAAGAAATTGAAAGCTGACCCTTCTGAAGTTACTTACAAAATATTTTAGAGGGATACAAACATTTGCTTAGACTTTGACTATAAACTATTGGTTGTATTTCATTCAATAGCTTCATCTCAACAGAGGATAGTTTACAGCAGTTACAGGCGCTGGTTTATTATGAAGAATGAGCTAAAACTTCTTCACAGAAACATTTGTGGTATAAATACTGTTATAAATAACATCTTTAAATATATAGACATCAATATGTTAATGTATAGAGGAGAAAAACTTTTTGAAACAGTGCTTTTACTGTGTTCTTGGCCAGTGACAGTATTAAGATGAGGTTTGCATAAAGTAATAAAAATTTTAAAGAAATTGTAGGTTTATAGATTTCTGTTTGCTGGACTTTAAATCTCAGTCTCAAGGTGAAAAATCTTATTCTGCTCATGTCATGTTCTGGTATTCTCTGCTTCATTTTATGTTTTATAAGATACCAGTTTTATAGCTACAAAGAGGTTTCTAAAATAATCTCTTCTTTCTTTAGGACTTGGTTAGTGGACTGATAGTACTGAGTTTATAGCAGCAGAGAGCTCTTAGTTCACCAGTCTTTCTGCATGAATATCTAAAAGATGATTCTGTGAAATAAAGCAGCATAATTCTGAAGCCTATTTCTCTAGTGTAAAACAAAATATAAATTAATATAACAGTTATGCATTGGATTGCTCTTATTTGAATTCTGTACTCTCTGCATATAAACATAGGTAAGCAAAAGCTTACACACATAAATCTATGGCAGTTAAAATTGGTTTTGTTTTATAATTCTATTCTGCAGAAAAAGTTAGCTTAGAATATTTTCAGGTATTGAGATGACTATTTATACCTGGATGCTGAATGTTCATTGAGATGATGCCTTTGACCTCCAGGTAGTTAGGGTATGGTTATATAGTTAGTTAAGCATTGATTCAGTTCTGTTTGTAGGATAAGTGGTGTTTAGTTACATGTGTGTTTGGGGTGATACTAGTAACATGATTTTTATACTGAATTTTTGCTTTGCCACTGAACACACTAGGCTACAGTTGCAGCCTGGAAGTTCTTGGGGCAATTGGAAACAAGAATTAATTTCCAATTCCAATAAGATAGCAAAATTGTACTGTCCATTGACTGTGCAGTGTATGTGGTGCCAGTATTCTGCTGGTAGTGCATTATCAGATAAATCATAAGATCAAAAGCAAACAAAATATCCCTGAAGTAATGCAAAACAATATCAGCGTGAAGTGAGCAAGTTTTAAATGCAATTCTGAATAGGTTAATTTCTCAAAGAAAGACTTGGTGATGGCACAATGCTTCTTTAAGCTATTAGTTTACCTATCTGTGTTCTCCAATAGAAGAAGTGTTAGTATTCAGCTAATGCATCCTCAAGCATTGTGGCTAGTGGCCAGGTTTTTACGTGCTTGCATCTTTTGAAGTGGCAGCTTGTGTTGTCAACTTGGCACTGAATGAGTTCAGTATCTAACAAATCACAGTTATGTTTTTTAACAGCAAGTAAGTACTCTGATAAAGAGGAATATAATTTACATGAACAAACTGGGAATAGAATTTGCTTAAATATGGGACTTTTAATTAGTAAAGCACCTCCTGATGCTTGAAACATGCTAATGAAACTAATTTATTGCAATGTTAATTTGTTGTTCTACTTATAAAACTATGTAGAGACATTATACAATATTTATCTTTCAGTAGAACTGTGTTGCCAAGCACTGATTATTATTGCAGTAAAAATATCTTTGATATCTGAAATTTGATTAGAATGTTCAGATAATGCAGGAAGTTTCATTGCAAAAATGTACTATTCTTCTGTGGAATTTTTGCTGATGATGGAATTAAAATATTTGAAATGGAGTGGACCATTCTTAACAAACATACAGTTGTCTCACTCTTGTTCTTGGTTTCTGCATTTCTTACTTTGTAACTGACAGGTTTGGGTTTAGTTTCTTATAACCAATGTGGCTTGACACCAAACTTTAACAAAGCGTCATGCCTGTTCTGATCTAACTGAAATGAGGAAGAAGTAGGGCAGAAGGTGTTTGACCAGAATTTAGGAGAAGTCATACTTAAATCTCTCTTCTTTCTGCAAGACTTGTATTATCATGTTACCTTGTCTTTTATTTTGTGTTTTGGCACATATTGACCTTGAAGATGTGTATTACATGGTGTTCTACAAATGTGTTAAATTTTCACTTTCCTTGTCTGAGTAGTTGGAGATGGTTTATGAATGCTGGAGGAAAATGACAAAGGGAAAATGCATTTGGTTTTATAAAGCTAGTTTTATCCAAACAAATGAAAATGTTGTTACAGGTGTAGGTTTTGATTTTACACGTGATCTGTTTGGGATTTAACAGGTTATTTGTGGAATAATTAAAACTTTGATCCTGCTTTAAAGTATGGGACACTAAATCCATGGGTAGTCATTGGAAAAGTTTGTCAAGTCTGTCAGCATTTGTTGCAACTCTCTTACTCTTTTCCATGTGGTGAAGGACAGTCCTGGATCCTCCTATTTTGTTCAGGTGTAAGGTTTGCAAAATTATTTCTTTATTACCAGTGGGCAGTGGTTTTAAATGGTCTGAATAAATGCTAAAATCTGTTACTTGAGGTAGAAGAAAGCAGTTATCTGTGGAAGATGAGTGCCTCCATAATGCAAGCTGTAGCATAGATTTCTTCTATTGTGTGTGGAAGATGTGGCACGAGAGTTAAGGAAGCTCTGTTTTAAGTTGAGTACATAGCTGACCAAATCTTACTTAGCTTTGAGAATTTTTCCAGCACACTTCTGTCAGTCAAGAGTATATGTATGGAAAAACACTGCCTTGAAATACTTTAACGGAAGGTGCCACCTATGCTGAGAAGAATAATGTATATGTACTAGCAAGAATTTTTATTTGCTCTTTTCTCTTTTGATCCCAAGGGGCAATTTGCAGTACAGAGATACCATCAGAAGTATTTTAGAAAGAAAAGCTCCTTAATCTGATTTGTGATCAGAGCGATGATATAGCCAGATTTGTGTTCTTGTTCCCTGTGTTCCTCCCCTTTCCCCTGCCTGTGTTGTGGCATTCTCTCTTTCATGTTTGACAGGATTGACCTCTTTCCAGCAATGTTTTTTCAACATGCAGTTTCCTTTTGATAACTCCTCTTGAGTTAATGTATACACATTCCAGCCAAAGAGTTTTGAGTCCATCATGGCAATAGTAGCAGAATTCAGAGTCTTCAGACAGTTGCTGTGAATGGAGATGCAGTCCAAACAACCATCAGCACTCAGGATACCTGCTGACTTCAACTAGGTTGCATAGTTCCTAATGATTTATGGGAGGCATATATAATTATCAACGAGATGTGATTTACGTACAAATGTAATCCTTTAAATTTCAGATCAAAATTTAAGCAAAGTGTAAATTTGGAGTCAGAATCCATGTTTGAATGTTTTTAAAAGTCTTTCTGTAGTTGTTAGTCTTTCAATTGTTAAAGTTCAAAGGACTAAAACCTCTGGTTTTCTTGGTTATTCTTCTCAGTTACATTTCTGTAGGCTGTATTTCTTTTTCCAGCAGTTGGAAATTTGAGAAGTTAAGAGAAATTTGCCAGCAGTGCCCAATGTACAGAAGTTTTATTCAGGTGACAGAATCTGTTCATGTGCATGTGTGTGACTGCTGCCCACCTGTTTTCTTGTTCTTGCTCATTCTTTCTTGTTCTCACATGCATTTTCTCAGTCTTTCACTTTTAAGGCGGTACTGAGCCGGAAGTGTTTCAGTGTTCAGTGTATGTACAATTGAAGACATCTTCTCCTGCAGATTATGGGTACTAGTGAAAGTATTATTGACACACATCCTTCTAAACTCACCTTAATGACCTTAGTATTGTGTTGTTCCAGGACTTAAAACACCTCAGAGAAAAGGTGTTTGTCGTTTGTTTGCCTTGGTGTGATGCTCAATAAAACTGGTATGTCAAACAGCAACTCCATAATACTGAAGACTTTTATGTATTGTATTTATTGCCTCATTGTTGAGTCTTGCCATTAAACCTTCACTTTCAAATAGTATGACTCTTACACTGATTACCATCTCAATAAAGATAGCGAGACTTGCTCTGTAAAGTTAATTGCTAGGAGTTTTTCAACAGGCCTCACAAATAGGCATTTGTTGAGTGTATTCCATCAAGTAGATTTTTATCATGCTTCTTCGTATTCAAAGTGACCTTTACAGTGCTTATGAGGAGAATAATTTAGTGTATACTTTACTAGAATTGAATATTCTTCTGTCACCATTGGAAGCAGTTGAGTGTGATCTTTTATAGTTGCTTCAGAATAAAGCTTTGTTAGTGCTGCCTGAGAAAATAAAAACGTTGAAGCAGATACTGGGATTGTGTGCCTGAAATTGTTGAAACAAATGAGGGAGAGGCTACAGTGTGGAGTTTCTTTTACAGGTGTAGAAATGTACAAGAAATGCTCTCCATGGTTGCATGGCTTAAAAGACTTGGGCAAAAAATCTCAAATAGATTTACAGTAGTAGTCAAAACCCACTTTATGTATTGCTTTTGGTAGCTATTTGGTATATATCAGTTTCCTTCATAAATATCAACGTACAAAGCTTTGAAGCAAATAGCGATTATGTTGAACATAGCCATGTTCAAGGTTACAGCAAACTTCAGTGTTGTACAAAATGAGCTTTTAACTGTGCTGTGCATTTTCTGATGGATAGATTTCCATCTGTCTTTGCAAATAATAAAAATGGCTGTAACAGTTAGTAAAAATGCCAAGTTGCCCAACATGAAAATATGAAAACATAAATTTACCTAATATTTTTTCATTGAACACCTTTAAGCATGGAGAAATAATATCACTTTGAGTCCCTCTTACTGCTCTTGGTTACAGCTGATTCCCAGTTTGTACAGGGCAACTGCTTTGCATAACTGGTTTTCTTGGTCCAGGCAGCTTGGGTTGAGGTGGGATGCTGCTCAGTGTTTGACTAACAAACCAGTTGGATCAAGATGCTTTGATTCTATGATTTGTTTTCATCTTACTGTTTTACTACTTGCTAATAAACTTGGCAAGTCTTTATCAAGAGACAGGTTTTCTAAGTTATGCAGGTTTTGTTCCTAACATGCTTAACTTGGAGCAGCACAAGAAGAGGTTAAGATTTTGTCTCATAAGCGAACACGGAGACAGTTAATTTTTGTGCCATTACAGCAGCAATCCTGTTTCCTTGGTAACAGGCAAGTCTCATGCATTCCCTTGTTTAAAAGTGAACTCTCTAGATACTCCAGCATTCCTGTACTGCAGCAGGTGCTTCTGAAACTGGGGGCAGAGAATGGGGTCTGGAGCCAAGAAACAAATTCTAAGTTTTGAGGATGGGCAAAAAAAGGAGAATACATTTGTAATTATCTTCTTTACTTTGCAAGCAACATAAAATTGAACCAGAAAAGGCACTTATAAAAATATAATTTTAATGTCTGCCATCTCTGGTTTTGTGTCTTACAGTTCTCAGCTATTATTTTAAATTCACATTTCTGTCAATAAGGTAGTAATATAACAACAAGTTGTAATGGTGAATACTCAAAAGTACAGGTTAACTTACACCAATAAAGTAAAATCTTTAATATGCTTCAGAATTAAAACAGTTGCCATTGTAAAGTATCTTGAATAAAACCAAGTCAGCTGGAATGCTGATGCATTTCAGCTCCACTTCTGGATATTTAGCAACGAGTCGTCACAGATGGGAAAAATGTTGTGGAATAGGAGAGGGTTTGTTTGTGTCTCACCACTGCAAGTGGCTGTGACTTAAAACTCTCCCATACCTTCCCTGTGTGTGAAAAGCCTAGGTTCTGGGACTTGTATTTTTTGAGAAAGAGTTTTCTCTTCTGTGTGGTTGGGAAGTTTAGTCCTACCTTGAAGGTCAGGTTGGTGGTTTGCTCAGTTCTAGTGGCAGCAGTGATGAAGGAGCCCCAGTCCTTGAAGTCCAGAGGTAAAAATCTCTATTAGCTGTCAACTTTCTCTACTGAGAATTCTGCAGCACACATTAGCCTGCTTACTGAGAATGATGCTGCCAGAGAATAAACTGGAACATGTAGGATATATTTGGGAACGGACTGTGGTTATATCTTGCACAGATATGAAGTAAATTGGTAGATGAAGGCAAATATTTTACATAAACATGGAGACCACTTGTTATCTTAGTAGACAGAGGCAACAGGGTTTTAGACATCCAGCCATTAAACTGAGAGAATAATAAAACCCTTTGCAGAGTTTTGTAGCTTAGGGTCTAAATGTGAACCACCTCATTTTCTATTGCTCATTGACAAACCCTTACACTGATGATACACTTCCTGCAGAATTGCCTGACTGGCAAGTGTTTGCCCAGGTGCATTTGGTGAGCTGAATTAGAAACTGTTTCTAATTCTAAACACATACAGAAAATCCTCCTTCTTTTGTCCATACCTAATTCCTGAACACAGATCCAATGCTCTTTATAGCTCCTTATGCCAGTTCTGAATCTGGAACAAATATTTACATCCTAGCTGTTGCAGGTGGAATACTGGAGGAGCTGATGCAATTGTGTGCAGTGCTGCGAAGTACTAGCCTCATTCTTGATGGCATCAAAGCATTTTACTGTGGAATAAGGTATCAAACGATCACCTTCCTTTTGCTTTCAGCCTTCTTCAGACTTTTTCTTTGTAATATGGCATGATTTTCCTTGGTGAATTAAAAAATGAAGTTGTTCTTGTCAGGTTAGCTGTATGATGGCTTTACCTGCCACTCAAATACAGAATTAATGTATGTTTCTTGTAAGCATCGTGGCTTTGTACCAATATGCTCACTTCACCCTCATTTTAGTGTCTATCAGCAGTAGTTGATCTATCTATTTAATAGCCATTGGAACAGAATTTAACCCAAGAGGATGACGTTATCATATGTTAGGGTTCACAGCACAGCGTCTAGGTTCTGGTTTAGATTAATTTAACAGCAGTGCATAAAGCCAGAAAAGTCCAGATTGCAACAGTAGGCGGTTGTTCACCAGAGTTATTTTACGGGAGTCACTTGTCCAGTAAGAACTTTCAAGAGAGGTTTTCAGCCTGGGGAAGTGTACTAAAAGTGCCTTAAACTAGTAGTTTTCACAGAATATATTTTGGGAGGTAGAACAGTAGAATAAAAATGCATTGAAGACTCAGTAGGATGTCCTGACAAAGCTCCACTGTCATGCTGTGAGGTCTCTGTGGCTGAAAACCTGAGAGAGGCAACAGGGCGTTGGGGTCTATATTGTAATAAAGAACATGTGAGATGAAGGCCAAATGAAAGATGAAGTAGGTAAATTGATTTGAGAGAGCCTGATGTGTAGATTGTACAGGAGAGAATGGGTTGAGATGGGAACTGTGAGAACAGCTTGACTCAGCTACATAGAATCAAGGCAGCACAGGAGTTTGTTGGGAGAAGAATTAGGTGTAAAGAGAAACAATATATGGGAAAGTACTGGGTAATAAATGGTGGTGTGGCTGTTGATGTGAATTAATAGAGAAAAGCTGGAGAAGGTAGGGACTAAGAACAAAGAAGTAGATTAAGAGCAGAGGAGTGCTATGAAAAGTAACAGAAGGAAAAGACTGAGACAGTTTGGACTGAATGAAGAGAATGTATGTGGAAATGAGTTGAAAAAGGAAGATGGTGGGAAATAATGAAAAGAGGAAACATGGAAAAACTCTCATGGTATTTATTTTCCTTTACTGATTTAGTGCACACAGGAAAGAAGCCATTTCCTTAGAAGTGGTTGGGGTTTGCTTTCCTTTATTGAGATAACAATTGTAGCTGAAAGAGTGACAAAAGAAGAGGTTAACCACAGGCATAGAATGTTTTGCTGAAACAGTATGTAGAATGTATGTTTTTCCTTTGAAAGTAAGCCTTGAAAAGAAACCCATATATAGGTGATTTGGGTATTTGAACAAATTCTTACTGAGTACAGAGATTCAACTCCACCAAAGATCTTGGCATAAGAAGGTTTGGTTCAGTGAATATTCTGCATTCAGTTGTTACCCCAGCTATAGAGCAAAGTAAATGACTGATAAGAAGAGATTCTTCTAATTTGTAGATCTGACCAGCTTGGTGGCCATTCAGTGTCCATGTTCTCTGGCTCCTGGGATAAAACTTTGTCTTCCTTTAATCCTCAGATCCATGAGCTCCCATTCTCTCCTTCTCATGCTCTGAATATATTTTTGCAAAGTGCCTTTTTAACTAACCTAGCAAATAATTAACTTTCTTTTAACTAAGGAATGACAGGTTTTCCAGATGATAGTTTTATAAGGATGATCCTTGTGTTTTTCAGAGTACCAGCCATTTGTAACGTTTACATTTGAAAGAGATGGACATCTGTACAGGATTGATAAAAACTCTTCTTGTAAGCATGTAGAACATATTTCTACTTGAATAGCTAAGAAACCTTTCAGGGCTTTTCCTTTCTTCCCTTCAAATTACAGTAATATCAGAGTTTCAGATTTTTCTTGTGTATTAACAAGTATACATGATTTGTAAAGGAAGCTAAGTCTAATACTCTTGTTTGCAATTGTCTAGTTGTTTCTTTTTACATTGTAAACCAGTTTCTGACATGATCACTTGAGAAGGAGTCTTACAAAAGACAAAAAATACTAAAAAACCCCAAAACCAACAAGCAACCAATCTAATTCATTGAAAAAGGGGTTTATTTTCTATTTATTTTGCTAAAGTCTCTAGTAAATGTGGCTAGACATGTCTGGACACTTTATTTCCTAGTTCTCCTCTCTGTCCATAGCATTATGCTGCTGGAGCTGACTTTTCTGGAGGAGGAGAACACAGAGGAGTTTGCAGCTGGAACAATCAATAGCTGAGAATGAGCCCAAACATTGCAGATGCTGCAGTGTTTCTGCTGTCCCTACTGTATGATGCTTTCAACCTTCCAACACATGGGAGCTCTCATGCTTGAAACTATCGAAGTTGTACCTTTCTGTCTATTTCCAATCCAAGCCCTAAATTTTAATGCAGTGTTTTAAAATGAGCGCAGAATTGTCAATATCAAAGGTCCACAAACATTTAAAATCCTCAAATACGTTTTTATGTACAATCCAGTTGATCAAAGGTCACCATCCTGGCAAAAAACCCCAAACAAAGTAAGTATTTTTATTTGAGATGAGGATTTTTTTCTCTCATTATAACTTTTTAAGCTCTTCAGCAGGTGTCTATAGTGACAGTTACTAGAATAGATACGTAATGGTAAATGTGGATGTTAAGTGTACTTTATAGCATGGTCGTTCAGGACTGTTTCGGGTACCTCACTGCTTCATTTGGCACATGTGTGCCCAACAGATACCTCTGATAGATGTGAATAATGTTATTTTCACAAATCCTTCCTTTCTTGAGCAAGTTTCTTGCCCACTACCTTACAGAACCTCATGGTTCGTAGAATCTGATACTGGGCTTCATGACAATCATAAACCTAAAGCATTGATACCCACTTAATTACTGTTGTTGGCCATGGCAGTGATGTTGGCAAAGAACACCAGTTAAACAAGAGCACCCTTGCCCAAATTTAAATGAATTCTCTGAATCAAAATTGTGGCTTTCAAAGCTTACTTTTTGGCCTACTAAATCCTGCAAACCTGTTTGTAATAGTTATTCTACAGCTGTGCTTAAACTGGCTGATCTATAATTGCTAAAGTTTCTCTTTCTGGAGATTATTTTAAGCAAATTGCCAGCTTTAGATTTTCACAGTCAAATGTCAGAATCAGTAGGTGCATACTGTGTAACAGCTAGTTCAAGAGAGAGCTCTTGGAGAACTTCTGGGTAGGGAAAGGGAACCATCTGCAGGTCTCTTACAGAAAATAAGCTGCACCACCAGAAAGTGTTTTGGAAGTTATTCCTATAAGCACGTTGTTTTGTAACAAGCCATCTGGTCAGTCAGAGCCATCTGTGTGCAAGTGCATGTGGCAGGAGAGCTCAGGGATCCATAGCCCTCAGTTACCAGCCATGAACTTCAAAACAAAAGCATGATGGAGACCCCTTTTAATAGTGTGTTATTCCACTGTGTACAGTGAGAGCTGCAATGCTCCAAAACTGGGTCTGCCTTTTGGAGTGGCAGAGTACCTGAAAAGGCCATGACATTTCAACAAAGAGAACTTTCCCAAGTTACATTCTTCATACATCTGAAGGCAGGTTTCGGGTAGGTAGTGTAGTGTGAGGGCTTTGAGCAGAGGGGATTGTGTACTGGCTTTATTGTCAGGTTCTCACAGCCCAAATCACTTGTGGTGCTTTATTTTATTCTTAAGTTAGAATTTGTAATGTACAACTGAAGAGGGAAGTCTTTATTTAAATACCTGTTCCTAGAATGAATAGTAACTGATTAATAGAACTGAAAAATCCCATATAATCTCTTATAATGTGTTTCTGTAGCATTTATCATACATTTGGAAGTTGCACACTGTGCAACTCTGGCACTTCAGGAGGTTTTTGAAGCCATACTGTTCTACCACAGGATGAGGTTACTTCTCCTCTCTTTCTTTGATATGTTGGAAGGAACTTAAGGTCTTTTCACTGACTTTAGCCAGTCTGCATGGCGAAATATATCACTATACAATATATCAATATATAACAATATATCACTATATAATATATCAATATACACTAGCCTGGCCTGGGTGACATGACCTGGACAAAACTCAGTCTGGAGGTTCACGAGAAGTTCAAATCTCTACTTAGAAAAATATTATATAGGGTCATGAAACTGGCAGGCACAGTTTGTAAGAGAAGACTTCAGGTACAGACAAGAATTTCTTACATTCAGAGTGCATGCTCAAGAGAAAGTCTTTGACTTGCCATTTTCAGCTTGAATTGTACTGTAAGGGAAGGTTGATGGAGATTTGGCAACAGTGCAGATCATCTGAAAAATCACACTTTCTCAAGAATTTCTAGTGTGCGGAAGAATGGAAGAACTCACAGACCAGTGAGTGTGTATTTATTTGCTGTATGAAAGCAGCACTCTCCAGTGAGAGCATGACTTAGTGGATTTATACCCAAAGGGCTGAATCGGTTAGCCTCATCTCCTTTTAGTCAGAGCAACCTGTGTTCTGTCTTCAGCTCCCATTGAAATGGTATTTTTCCAGTGTACCTGATAGAGACAAACAATAAATGATTCCTGTAGGTCACTGTGCTTCCATTTTGTACTGCTCAGAGTCATGGTGGGGCACTGCCAGCACCAGCCCAGCACTGTTCATGTGCTGTAGCCCATCCATCGGGCATGGTGCAGAAGTAATCACTCCAGATTAAGAAGAGGACCTTTTTCATATTGGGTGGTTGTCCCTGACATTTGCAAGTATTTTTGGCACAGGATAGTATTTGCAATTTGGTATAGTGTATTAATGTAATCCGTTGTCAGAAATACCACAAACTAAGCTCTCAAACATGGGTTCATGATCTGAAATGTCAATGCCTCCCTTTAATTGCCCTTGAGGAATCTCTTGCAGAAAGAAAAAGAAAAGGAGGTGAGGGTGGGAGAGAAGGAATTAGGATGAAAATACACTGTTGTTTAAATCAGAACGTGTGTGTGTGTGTAAATATACTTTCATCTGTGAATTTTACAGCATTGCAAGAATGGCAGGGTGGTTTGTTTGATTTTTTTTAAATCAATTTTCTAATGAGTCATAGAATGGTTTGGGTCGGAAAGAACCTCAAGATCATCCAGTTCCAACCCCCTGCCATGGGGAAGGGCACCTCACACTAGACCATGTCACCCAAGGCTCTGTCCTACCTGTCCTTGAGCACTGCCAGGGATGGGGCATTTACCACTTCTTGGAGCAGTCTGTTCCAGTGCCTCACCACCCTCACAGTAAAGAACTTCTTCCTTATATCTAACGTGAGCTTCCGCTACCTCAGTTTGAACCCATTACCCCTTTTCCTATCACTGCAGTCCCTAATGAAGAGTCCCTCTTCAACATCCTAGTAGGCCCCCTTCGGATACTGAAAGGCTGCTATGAGGTCTCCACATGACTTTAAAATTCTTCTCTTCATGTAATTGTTAGATTTGGAGTATTGCAAGAAAGGACCTATTCTGTAATGCTTATTTCACTAGAAATAAAACCAAAGGCAAAGTCTAACTACTTTCCACAGTGGAAAGGGTTTTGAAGAGTGAAAGAGGCTTTCCTGAGACATGGATATGTAAGCTTTATTCTTTTCTCTTGGCATATAAACCAGTAAGGAATAATCATGAGATGTGGTTTAGAAAAATCTGTTTATACACCTTATATTGCAGTCTTCCAGTGCTTATTCATGCTCCTTCCTGTGCAGCACTCACAGTAATGGATAAATATGTTCATCCATTCAAATACACGAAGCAAATAATCTTCATAAGGGAGGTATCTCTGTACTTGTGCATGTGCTTGGCTTTAATCCACACCGTAACAAGTTTTCTTATGCCTCAGCGCCTGGTTTTTCAAAAGGAGGTGGGTTTTTTTCTCATTTGAAGTTGTCTTACAGTACATTTCAGCAGCCATCAGTTTGTCATGTGGAAGCAGCATGGATTAGCTGCAGGCCATTGCTGAAATTCAAAACATCCTCCAGAAGCTTTGTTCCTTGGTTTTGTTGATCTGCCAGCTATAAACAGGCCATTCAATTTTGTTGTATTTCAGCTGCTATTTTTGTGGTGTATTTTTAATGCATTTGGCACTTCTCTGGTGATAGCAGAATCCATGAAGAGTTAGCTGAAGGTTGCTAGAATTAGTTGGTGTAATTATAGGCACTCATCTATTAATAACAAAAAATAATGGTTGCATGCATACTTCTCTGCAAGAAAGTTGTTGTTGCTAGTGTTTAAGGAATACTCTTTAGACTGCTTATGAGATCACCAGTGCCTTCTCTGTAGGAACAAATTAGGCCAAATAGCAGGTCAGAAATGCAAAATGACGTGGGCTGTTGAGGTTTGTGCAGGTGTAACAGAGGCAGCCTCTTCACGCAGTTCTGGTTCACTTGCAGCATGCAGAGGTTGCACAGGGATCCTTTCTGCATTTGGTCCGCTTGCTGTTTCAGCGTGTCCCTAACACAGGGACTGGAGTACTTTGCAGATTTACATCAGTCTAAGTATAACATTGGGTTATTCTTGGCTATGATGCTGTAGTCAGAACAGCTTGCAGATTTCCTAATGCAGATCTGCTTTATAGTGAAACAGGCTTCTTCAGTTTACTCTTGCTAAAATAACCCAATTTTAGACAGAAATTACAGGAAGGATTTGTACTGGGGTGGCTGATGTCACTGTCTCCAGGAGCAAACCAGGGCAATTTTTCTTCAAATCTTCACCTACTAATCACACAGTCCCCCAGGGTTTGATTATACCAGCAGCAGTATGAAGGCTTATTTTTAGGTGAAGATTTAAAACGTGTAAGACAATTATGCTTTAGAGTTTAGTAAAGCACATGATACGTAGTAATCAGGACCACTAATGAGTGTGTCTGCAGGGGTTGCTGTTCACTGTACAGAGTGTTAGAAATCTGCCTTGTAAACAGTTTGCATAAAATTGCTTGATTTTGCAACAGCAAAATGGGCCAAAGAACCTGTTTGTTACTATTCCATGGCTGGTATAACTCTGAAGTTTCTGAAATTTTATTCTAACTTTTAAGAGTTCATAAGCCAGTTCCTTATAGGAGATTTAACTTACTAGTCTTAATACAGTTTCTGGGTAAATAAATATACTAAACAGCTCTGAATGTCTGTCTCCTTTAAAAATCTTTCAGTGGAAAACTCCTGCATATTAAAAGAGATAAATCCCAAAGCAGTAGCTATTGACAGTAGCTAGGTATGACCAAAGGGGGATAAAATGGGGCTGGTTTGCATTGTCAGGCAGACTGTGTATTTTATTATATTTGTACTGTTAGTGCTGCAGCTGAGTCAAATGCATCTAAATCCTGAAGGCTCTAATAAAATCCAGTGCTGCCTTATAAGCACAGGGCAGCTGTATGTGTAAGATTGAAAATGATTCGTGTCTAACTGCAGAGCTGTTGATAGTGCAGTCGAGTGAATATCACCTGTGCACTTTGTAGGGCATAAATAGACTTCATATTGCATCAGGGCAGCCGTTTGCTTTTCAGGTGGGTGCAGTTGTATTCAAGGAGGAGCATGCTGCATACGGGGTCTCCTGAGACTTTTCTCCTGTTGCTTGAAAGGAGAACTATCCTAACAAAGATAAAATTCTGCATCGTCATATTGCCTTCTGGTGCAGGATCCATTCATATGTAGTGTTGACTTCTCCATAAAGATGCTTCACCAGTCTATTTCTAAACCAGGGAAAGTGATACCTCAGCAGCTTTGTCAGTTTCCATTTAGCTCAACGTTTATTCAGAGCCATAAAATGCCCTATATCAAGGGTGGCTAGACTTTAAACACCAAAGACTTCACGTGGCCGAAAGCCACAGAACACAGAGGCAGGGAGAGGAGGAACTTCCTGGGGAGGTCATAGGTAAAAGAGGGAAGTGTGCAACAGAAGCAAATACTTTGGGTAGCAACAGGCTTCTCTATGTAGCTGAGAACTGAGAATATTCAGCAGCTCCTGAGCTGCTACTCCCCAGTTGCCAGGCATGAGCTCCAGTGCTGGAATTGCACTTAAATGTCTGCCAGGAATATGAGAGTCCAGTGGGTCACTGTTGTTCTGAATTGACTTTTCTTTCATACATGGGCAGGGAGCAAGCTTATTTTTATTCTAGACTCAGTGGCAAAGTCACATTTGCATTAAAGAAGGGACTAAGGTGATGTACTTTTTAAATACTCTGAATGTGATGATACCTGGAGAACTGACTCCCAAATTTCAGGAGATCCTGGCTAGCAGTGTGCTATGCATTTAACTGCACTGGAGACAGCAAATTTTGCTTCCTGATAGCCTAATTTGAAGTTGGAATTCAAAAAAGAAATGAGCCTTTATTTATCAGTGCCATTTTCTTTCTTATAGAGAAAAGAATCAAAATCTGAGTCAAAAGGAAATGTGATTTTGATTGCTTATTACTGTGGTAGTCTTTTTGCTGTCGAGCCTGATGCTAGTTTAGTGTCTGTCTAATCCATCAAGAACACTGCAACCCTGGGCTGGCCCTCAACATCATTTACTGGGCAGTGTTGTACCTCCTTTGATTAGATTCTCTTTCTGTGTTGGATTAAATGTAAACATTACTCCTTGTCTTCATTACCAAGAACAAAGTCAGCATTTCCTGTGTTATCCTGAGGACAGTACTCAATTCTGTTCTTTATTTACACATTTTCCCATCTCGATTACTTTTGTTTATTTAGAGAGTACAGGGTTCATTCGCTCTGCCAAGTCTCAACTATCTCTCTGTGGTTCTGTTTCCAGGGGCAGGTGAAGTATTTTCTATGTGTTATCCAGCTCAGTGTGAGTATTTATGTATTTGGTTTTTTAGCTTAGGGAAAAGAACAAATAATAGGCTAAAATGAACAATCTGAGAGCTCCCAGAGGTTAAAATTAAGACCTATTTTTTGAGTGTTTAGCTCCTGGATCACTATTAGTATCAAGCTGATGGAGTGCAGAAAGGTGTCCTTCGTATTTAAGAACAAACCCCCGGAAAAGTGATTGCTATAAAGCTCTGCTCTTTACTGTTATTGCTGACATGTTTTCCAGAAGAGGGTTGTGATTCTCTAGGATTCTGTAGGCAGTGTTTGTTCATTTTTCTCCTTCATAGTTACTACTGTTAACATGAAATCCATTTCAACCTAGACCTGTCCCTGGGAATGGTCAGGGCAGCTCTTTTCAGCCTTCTTGTATATGTTAATATCATGCTGTAATCTTCATGAGAAATGAAGATGCTTGAGAGAAGCAGCTGATACTTCTTAACTTGATGGAGCAATTAAAACTCAAGGACTTGCTTGGAAGATCAAAACATGTTTTGATCACAACTTTTCTTTATCATTCCATTTGCTTTTATGGTAGTTTTAAAAGAAGGGGTTTGTTCATAGAAATAAAATAATAATGGCAGTTGTTTGTGCAGGTTGTTTTTATGCTGGTCAGTTTGCTTGCAAAACTCAGCCAGTTGCATTATTCCCATGCAGACTACTGAAGCTATATTGAAAAGTGTAGCTACCAGTGCTTGTTGGCAGATACTCTTGCCTGGCTGAATGTGGAGCAAAGTTGAGTGAAGGAGCATGGAGGGGATAAAGTGTCTCAGAAAGAAACAGCAGCAGCAGCTCTGAACCAATGCATCAGCAGCTGTTTGCTGCTGGTGTGAATGGGAATGGGGGACTGGTAACTGCATTGTGTTACTCCCAGAGCTGAGTTATCCAGGCTCCAAGGTTTAAAGTCAGGCACGGTGAAGGAAGGCAGGAATACACACCGAGTTTGCAACTGGCATTAGTCAGAGGGACCTCACCTGGAGTACTGTGTGCAGCTCTGGGGTCCACAGTACAGGAGCAATATGGACCTGTTGGAGAGGATCTAGAGAAGGGCCAGAGAGATTACCAGAAGGATGGAGCATCTCTTCTATGAGCAAAGGCTGAGAGAGTTGGGGTTGTTCAGCCTGGAGAAGAGAAGGCTCTGGGAAGACCTTACTGTGGCTTTTCAGTACTTAAAAGGGGCCTATAAGAAAGATGGGGAAAGACTTTTTAGCAGGGCCTGTTATGACAGGACGAGAGGTGATGGTTTTAAACTAAAAGAGGGAAGATTGCGGCTGGACATCAGGAAGAAATTCTTCACAATGAGGGTTGTAAAATCCTGGCACAAGTTGCCCAGAGGGGTGGTGGATGCCCCATCCCTGGAGACATTCAAGACCAGGCTGGATGTGGTTCTGGGCAACCTGTTGTAGTTGAAGATGTCCCTGCTCATTGCAGGGGGGTTGGATGAGATGAGCTTCGAAGTTCCCTTCCAAGCCAAACTCTTCCGTGATTCTGTGAGTGTATTGGTGAGCTCAGTATCTGCTGAAGGATAGGGATGAACAGGTAGGAAAAGAAATGCTTTTAGCTTTCAGACTTTTTCTTCTCTGTGATACTGGTAAAGTTAGGCGAGGAGGTGGTAAACCTTTCTTTCCCCCCACCCACCTCTTGGCCCAGAATGTGGTCGACTTCACATTTTTCTGCTCTGTAAAGCAGAGGGTGGGTAACTCACAGGTGTTGATGCATATCAACTCCTTTTACTGGCTTCTCACACACGGGTGTTTTGAGACCACACTTCCTGTTGTTACTTCCAATGCCAATCGTATTGATTATGAGCTGCTTTAAAGCTGATTTGGTAACTTGTCTCCATTCCATGTCATTTTTGCGTGCAAGCAGTTTGTGTGAATGGAGGAGGAAAGCTTGGCTAGTCACTGCCATGCACTGCTGTCTCAGCACATCAAAATTGCTACTTGTCAAACAAAAGTTTTACTCCTTTTATTTTCACATATATGATGCATTGTGAATCCTGATGCACGACTTCCTTTTTAGATACCTCAATATTTTCAAGAAAAATGTATCCCAGATCTGTCTCTGCTTTCCTTAAAGATGATCATTATGGTACTAGCAGGAAAAAATATATCCAGGTGTTCACTGAACACGGTTCTTATGAAATCAGATCATACAATTTTGTTATTATATGCACAGCCTTGGAAAATGATCTGCTTCTGAGGCACTGGTTCATTAAATTACCTGTCACAGGAAAGTGGTAGGTTATGCTGCTTGCACAGAGCCAGCTAACCCCAACAGAACAAAATGTTGGTGATTTCTAGGTGGAAATGGATGTGGTAGCCCAACTTCCTGCCTTTCAGCTGATCAGTGCAATACACAAAACGATTATAGCAATTATAACTGAATCATGTATTCTGATGAACTTTCTCTTACATGTGTGTTCAGTGGTTTCTGGCTTTCTAGTGAGTTGAGAAGAGATCTTTTGTGTGAATAACATATTTATGCATTATGTTATTCTGACAGGGACAGCACAAGAAGCAGAAAGGAAACGTTCCCAAATGCAGATGTCATTAGGTATTAGAAAGCCAAGAAACAAGACTTTAGGTATTTCTCAGATTTCTCAGATGAGGCAAACAAAGATCCGATCATCAGTATTAGGTCCAGTGTCATGGTTTACAGAAATACTCAAATATCAGTGCAGATGATGCTTATGAAGAAAATTTTCAGACTGGTATGGAAACTGATTTGTAGCATGAGAACATTCAAGTTAGGATCATTCAAATTATAACAACTGAAAGCACAATTCTGTGTTTATTTCACAGCAGGAAGAGATTGAATACGTCACTGAATACTGTGTTGTGCTGTACAAATATGTATGTGGAAGTAGAAGGAGTTGTATATTAATTGAATAGTTGGATAGAATATTAGAATTAATACTTTCCATCTTTTGATCAATTCAGATCTAATCATGATAGGAAATTATTTGGTTTTTAACCGGACAACTTTAATAGCATCTTCAGGGTTTTCAGTGTCAGAGTGGGCTGTAGAGAGATTATCTTACCCATATCTCTCTGTTTCTTCTGTTACCAGGTAACTATTTAAACATCCCAACTCAGTCATATGAATTGATAGATGGGGATCGCTTTTTCTCATTAATAATTATATTTCATTTCTACAAAATTGGGAGTGATGGCAGAACTGTGGCTCCAATTATTTTTACACTTCAGCAGCTGGAAACAAGGATTTTACCTAGATCACTGCAAACCAGGAGTTACAAGGGTATATAAAAAGATTTGATGAAATCAGAGTCGTAGTTAATAATGCCACTAAACAGGTATTCTAGCTGATTTTAATTGGCAGAAGAAGGTGCTGAGGTTTGCTGTATTGGCAAGTCAGAATTAGTTGTCATGTGCCTAAGAAGAATCTCTTAGTATAAGTATAGACATTGTTTTGAGGGGGCTGCCTGCCTGGATCCAGTTTACTACATTAAATATTGGGGTCATGTCCAAAAATTATAGTGCTGTTTGATATGATAATCTATTAATAATGCAAGAAACTGGTGAAACCAAATTTATCTGCCAGCTAATGCCTTTCTTCATGAGGTATGTTTAATACAACTGAAGTAAAACTAGAATCAGGAATGCCTCCAGAGATTCATTTGCATGTGAGATACATATATATATTTAAAAAGTATCTTATCCTGAGCTTTGCTTCCCTCCCAGGATGTACTTGTTACTTCTGCTCTCTGATCTCTGGCTGGTACAAAAGTATCTCCAATTGCAAACATATTTTATGAGAAATTCCTCTCTAATTTTATTCTGAAGACAATGAGATGGGAAATAAATCTCTTAATTTAAATGTTCGTGGTATCAGCTGAGAGAATACTGCTGTTTCATATGCTAAATGCATAAAGAAAAAGACAAATGCAGTTTACATTTTGATAACACAGAAAGCAATAAATGAAGCTGATTTAAAAGAGCAGTTATTCTAAGCTATTTTCTATACATGTACCTCAGCCAGAACTTGGCACCAAGACAAAATCAATGAAGCTGAATTGGTATCCAGACAGACAGTGGACAGATCAATCAGGGATGCTTAAAAGCTAAACAATGATCTGGAAGGAAGAAGAAATTGATTGCATCAGTAGGTCACGTTAATTCAGAATGGGACAAGGTGAGAATGTAGAAAAGAACTCGAGCCTTTAATAGTTGAACATTCCGCTGCTGAACATGGTAATGCCTAGCAAGTATGTGGCTGCCTGCCAGGCTCAGCCAGGAAAACTAAACCCTGAGAAGACTTCAAGTGGCTATGAAGGTAAAAGAAATAGGAATGTTACATTAAAACTGAGCAGGTGAAACTCAGAGGTATGGAAGAGAACGTGAGGGCTTACCACAGGGATTTGCTATAGGTGTCCTGGAGGAGTTGATCTAGAATAGCTACTCCATGGTTTAGATTTCCATATTTTAAATTTGGATTTTAATCTCAATAAAGCTATGAGCTGTAGGCGAACCCTATCTCAACCTCCCAGAAATACAGCCTAGAGACTGTTGCTGCTGAATGAGACAAATGAGAGGATTTGCAAACACTGCACATAGGTATCCTTCTTCCTCAAACCCAAACACACGTCAGCAAAAGTAGATTCAGAGTAAGTGTCTCAATTTCATCTTCATGTGCATTTGCCAGAAATTGTGACAGGATCATTTTAAGGTCTTCATTAGCTCTGCCCAATAGTTCATGGAATATGTGACCTGTTGAACAGACCAGAGGTTTAAAAAGGTGTCGTGTTTAGTGCTAGAGAGTCTGTAAGTATCATTTGACCTCAAAGCCAGAACCAAATTATTAATTCCAGTAACAAGAGGCAGAAGAGATGGGCAATTAATCTTTTCCTTCTGCTTGATTATCATTCATTTTGTGGGTGGATCATTTCTTTCCCAAATTTAATAGTTAAACTTCCTGGCTATTATTTGAAAGTCAGTATTTTAATTGTAGAGTAAAAAGCTAGAGCTGAAACAGACAAGTGAGGTGCCAAGTTTCCTTATCAGGTTTTGGAGGAGGGAAGATGAGAAGAGGCTCAAGAGATACACTTTTATAAATGTATGATTTCCTTTTAATACTCCAGTCCTTTTTCTCCATGCATCGTCTGTTTCCATGGAAGTTGGTCAGTTCAATTTCAGCTCCAGTTTCCTTTCTCATGCTGAATGCATGAATTCCTCAGCTCTAGGTTGGTTTCTTTAATCCTACATAACATAATGTAGGATTGCCCTTATGAAAATTACCTAAGACGTTATAGACAAATTATCTCTAATTTGGTTATTAGATATAACCTCATTCTGCAGTAGCATCATTTAAATTAGTAGAATTACTTCTGGTTTTTGGCCTTCATTCACAGGCACTGGTGTTCATGTAATTACCCTAAGAGGATCTTGTTACCTCAGCCATGCTTATCTGATATTAATTCATGTATATTCATTTTAGGGGAATTCATTTTGCACCTTTGGTGATCTTTTCTTTGGGTATTTTTCCTACAGGAGGGAAAAGTGGCTTCCCAGTGGGCGACACGAGTGTCATGTTGAGGACATGCCAGCAGGAGGAGCTTGTGTATTAAAATGTGCTTTCAATTGTGATAATAACACTGTGCTTTTTTTCTGCAATGTGCATCTGTAAAGGAGCTGCTGTCTGCCTGATAAAGTACTATCAGCAGTGGTATCATCATGATGGTAAATTAACCTATTTTAGATTGAGAAAAGCCCAATGAGGTGAAAATTTAATTTGATTCCATTGCATACTTGATATTTAGATGCTTTCATGTTTATGTGTTCTGAAAAATACGTGTTTTAACACAGAATCAAGCTTCTGAAGGCAGTATCTTATGCTCTATTAGAATATCAACATTGCATCACTGGAATTTTATAAGTAGTATAAAAATAATGACTAATAATATTCATGTTACTAAAAAAATCCATGCTAATGAGCACAGCTGAAATTGGATTCACATGATCAGAATTCTCTACAGCAACTTAGCCAGCCTTGCTGAGTTTCCAGATAAAAATCATGAGGCCAGGGTTGGGAGTTCAGTTATCCTGCACTGCCAAGTATTAATAACACACACATTTTTAGTTTTTTCTTTTGGTGACAAGAAAAATAAGGCATTGAAGATCTAACTTATTCATCTTGATATCAGAGGATGTATACCACAGGTGTTTGATGCAGTTTTTCTTGTGAAGGACTTCCTAGTTACCCAGAAAAACTAAAGACTACAGTAGGAATGCAGTGAATTTTAATTTAGAAAAATCTTTTCTTTCAACTAAGGTTATTTTAGAGTGTTGTGCTCAGAAATTTAGGCAAGTAAGCCACTGCCATTGAAAACACACAGTTTTGTTTTCTGTTAATGTTTAGCATCGGAACTGGACATAATTTTTCTCTACTGTTTTTCTATTACTGTTTCTGACTAACAGCCAGTGTGTGCAGTGCAGTTAAAGAGCTCGTGGCCACCAGTGGTACAGCTGCCATACCTTGCAGAAGGGCTCTGTCTCCTGCAGGTGAATTTTCCCCTTGGTCTCAGGACTCGTTAAAGACTTCTGCTTTGCTAAGGTCTCTCCCATGTGGGTGTTCAGATTGCCCAAGTGGAACCTGAGCGTGTCTATGGCTTTAGCAGGGCTGTCTGACCCGTGAAGAAGGTCGCTCTGCAGAAAGAAGGGAACTACACAGAGTAAATTCAGTGGTTGTTTTAAAATACATCTGTATTTGTTTAACATGGTGAGAACAGCAGATGAGCAGTTCCTCCCCTGTGGATTTGTTAATGCACTCTGAAGGTATTTCAAGAGGTGGTGGCGGTGGGGGGGTGTTACATATAAAAATAAGCTTGCCTCTGTATGCTGTATAATTGTGTTGCCCAGCTCAGTGGCAAAATATGAAATTCAGGTTTATTTATTGATTTATATGTAAGCAGTATAATTAAAACCCATGTGGAGTCCTCTACAAGAATGGTAAAAGTACAATGCTATCCCTTTATACTGTAGTTGTCCGAGGAGTCTATAGCCTCTGAATATCACCTAGGTAAGCTGGAATTTTCTGTTACTGCTTGTTTTTGATCTTAGTGTACTTCTTCTTGGAGTCTTTTCCAAAAGGCTCATTCATGTCAGGCTACAGTGTGTTGTGGGTCAGAAGAGATGGAAGAATTCCCAACAGGGATGTATTGCTAGTGTACTTCATCGTGTTATGATACATCCATCCATAACTGGAGAATTGTGAAGTGGAGCATCATCCAAGCTCTTGTCTTTTTTGCTTGTACTTTTATCACTTCAAAATGCTTTTCCCACCATTTCTGAACTGTAATTCATAGAGATATGCTTTTATCCTGCAGTTTGCAATCTTCCATAAAGTATTGGAAGTTCTACTAGTTCTCATTTTTGAAAAAGCCCATTCTGTAATTCACACTTGAATTACCAGTAGAAAGAATGCAGTTCTGTGTAGTTGGAGATGTGTGCTGTGCTTTGCAGTCATCTGCCAGGCTCTCACAACATCTGCTTTTTACATGTTTGGAATAACTACTGAATAATTGACATATAACGTGAACTAGCTATTTCAGTCTTTATTTCTTGTCTTCCTAGTGATATTCCACCTTCTGGAGAATCGGGGAGCAAAAGCAATCGCTCGAGAGTGACTACGCGCTTTCCCAAACTGTCTCGCAGCCACCAAAGAGAGCCACGAAGCCTGGAGCCACAGAGTGGTGATCTTTGACCCTTCCTTGTAACTGTGAATACTGACATCATGTACTTAAAGTTGTCCTGTGATTCCTTCCTTGTCTGTATTTATAATTTAAGGTCTTGAAGAGACTACAGCTGCATCAACTTAAATCCTGAAAAGAGACATTTGTTACTAAGGGTCATATCCTGATTAACTACTTTGGAAGGCAGGAATCGCTTTCTCAAAAGAATACTAGGGCTCTTCATGAGAACTCAGCAAACTGAGAGGCATTTTCTCTTTTTTATAAAGCCGCATTGCACATATTCCCCTTTGTTCTTCTGAAGTTCTTCTGTTCCTATGAGTTCCTTGGTTTTATTGCGTTTTCTTCCTTTCTACCTGTACGTTTTTCTGTTCCAGAGAGACGTGAGTATCATGTCAAGACAATTTGTTTTCCTTAGAACAGTTATGATTATCACTACTCAGTATGTCAGAAGGATGTGCATAAAAGAACCTCACTAATTTATTATCTTTTGTAAATAGAAAGACTGGGTTGTTTTTTTTATTGTAAATCTCTGACACACAGAAAGGTTTTTAGAAAACTTGACAAAGTAGATGACAAAGGAAAAACATTACAGGTGGGAAAATAGCTTTTGTACACTTGTAGTTAGATAACCTCAATAGCTTTCATTTGTGGGAAGTAATTGCTTAAAATCACAGAATGTAATCATTTTCTAGAGAAATTTCAGTCTTGCTGTAAGGCTGGGTGCAATATTACTGATTTCTAAAAACCACCGCAAGTATACACAAAATTAGCATGGTATCAAACAGTGTTTTAAAGTCTTGGGATCTATGTTGGTATTAATTTGTGGCAGATGTTACTGAACACTCCCATCATTTACGCAGCAGTGTGGAATTCTTACTCTGATTTTGTAAAACCCTTCTCATGGTGATACTTAAAAATTGCCTGTAATGAAAGTGCCTATTACCCATCACCTCTTATTGAAAAGTAATTTGTAATGGTACTACTGTGTGTAAGTGAAAAAGAAATTAACAAGAATTGTTACAAGTGATGGAAGTCCTGACATGGATTAACTGGAATCCAGTTCAGTATCCATTAGCTGCACTGCCGTAGGCAGTTAATTATATGTTAGCTATCTTCTTCTCTTCATTAAGTTTAAGCAGTATACGTTCACATTTTCTATTAATTGTATTCTGGTTTTCTCTTGCATAAGAATATCTTTCTTCGAAGTTTTTTTGGATAATGTTACTTAAATTGATGTATTGTCATTTTATTATCCATTCATTACACTAAATTCTTATGTCAGTAGAGACTGAAATCTAACATTACTCTGCAGGAAAAAACAACCCTGATGATTGCTAACAGATTGTTTGCCTCAGTGCTTTACTAAAGTTCTAGCAAACTGGAACTTCTGTTCTACAAGCCTGTAACAGTGGGGTGTTATTTAGTCAAGTAAGTGGCCCAGTCTTTTTCAATGGCACTTCTTGAATGAGGAGGGGTTCATTACACACAGTGAGTGGCATCAGTGGTGCTGGAGTATGAACCCTAAGTGCTGGATTCCTATGGCTGCATATGTGGCTTATAGATTGCACTGAATAGCAGACTGTGGCAAGGAGGAGTGGAATTCTCTCTTCAGGTCAGAAATTTCAGTAGGTGGAATACCACCAAGAATCCTGTCACAGAAATGAAATTCTATTTTTCAGCCAGTAAGAGATCACATTTACAAAATAAAGAGGCAGATAAATGGAAAACCCAACAGGCCAGCCTGGGAGCCAGCTGGTTTGTTTTCATTAAAAGGTGAGTTCCTGCTGGCGTTCTGTGTAAAATACAGCAGGACATTTACTTCAGAAGGAAGGAGAGGGAGTAGCTGGACAGTTAATGCTCCTCCAGACTCTTCAGCTGGATACACTGCTGATAGTTTGGTTTTGTTGCAAGGAAAAGTAGCTCTAATGATGATCCCATTTGGAAACAATCCTAAACTGATTTTTCAGAAAGTAGACACTTGGTTAGTAAAAATCTGACACACCTCTATTAACACTGAATTGCAAGTAGATCTGAAAGAAAAATGTATGGAAACCTTTGCGGTGTATCTGCCAGATGAAACTGTATTGATTTGCAGGAAATGAGTCATGAATTCAAGTAGTCCTTATTCAGAAAGCTACAATGGTAGGGAATCATTTAGCACACACAGAATTTAAATTGGTTTTTTAGTTGTTCAGAAGGATTATTTGTGTGTGTCTATATTTGGCTCTTAAAATTATTTCATTCCTGATTATCTTGCTTCTGGTAGTTTTTAATGTATGTATGTAGATTACATAAAAATACTAGACTTGTTTACTGTGTGCAAATCTTTCTTCGTTAACTTTAGTGGAATTGCGTATCAGCTCCTAATACTGCAGTCTGCAAACAGCCTTCGCTTTATGTTACGAGATACCATCATGGGTGCATCACTAAGCCTTTTACAAGCTCATCTGTGGTTTCTCTAAATCTCAGAAAACAATTAAAGTCTTTCTTCACAAGATCGCTTTTCCACTTGATATTTTGAAGCTCAGAGAGGTACTTGCATGACGGTAAGGAGATACCCAGTATGCAAATGCCCAAACTTTTAGCATCTTCTAGCATTTCAGAGCCCTGTCTTTGAGAGCAACTGTGCTTATCTCACAAATCCCACTGCTGTTTGCTTACTGGAATCAGCCAAGACTGTTGAAGAAGGTTGCCCCACTGACTATAAGAACCAAATCAGTTACATTATTTTTCCAGAATACTGATAAGCAAAACAGAGATTCCATCCATTAAAATTCTTTTACCAGCTATCTAATTCCATGCCTGTAGTTAAAATTTTTGTGTAAATCTGATTTCATTTGGTACTGACTGACAGCTCTTAAACCCTTCTCTATGGTCAGAGGCCAGTGCATCATGACTTGGTGGGTTCAACCAGTTCTTGTTGTCACCTTTGTCCAGCCTGTGGTCATCACAGACCAGAGGGCTGTGGATAGGAGAGTCCCTGGCATTGTTCCTGCAAGCCTTGGGCTGTAGCAGCAAAAAGGAATTAGTAATATCATTTCCATCTCATTCCTCATTCCTGTTTTCATCTTTAGGTGTATGAGGTCTCTGGAGCTGCTCGTCTGGAACCTTAGTGACTATTCAAAATAAATTGTAAAACTAAGTGGCACTACTTTTATTTTAATGCCATTCTTCAATTGCATACAAAATGAACAGTTTCCTAGAAACACAAGGCAGGCAAGACTCACATCTCTTGCTGATGTGATTGTTTATCAGTATTCATTATGTATTGGCTATGGAGTTTCAGAATCTCATTTACTTAGAGATTCTGTCATTCATTGTAGAGAATGGATTGTATCAACTTGGCTTCTGCATTAAATCAAGTTTCTCAATAACAGCAGTAAATTTCCAAGGTTTCTATGAGGCAGGATATTGACACAGATATAAAGGCTTAAATTGATACAGCCTTTTAGTCGCATACTCTTAGAAGATTAATAACTTCAAAGCCAGACTTTTCTATGGAATATATTGTTGATGTGACAGTTGTAATCAACTTATACTATCTTACAGAACTTCCTGCAAGTATAAACCATCATGATTGAATTAATACAAGTATTTAGAGAAAGGGCATGGTGGTATTAAAGATTACTGGCTCAAAAGCATGACCTGCTGCTAAGGTAATGTTTTATTGTATAGAACAGTATCTGGTAGCTGTCAAATTACTAACAAATGGGGTGACTGACTCAGAACAGCAAGCTAATAATAAATTAAGACATGGTGAACCCCAAATGAACTAATGATACTGTCTGCCACACATATAAATGATGTAAAAATACGGTATTTTGTTAACAGAATCACTTCTTAGTACTTTCGGATGAGGATGTCATTCTTTTTCCTTCAAAGCACACAGGGGTCTCGGTTCTGTTGTAAGTTTCATGCCATTTCAAAGGCTCAAATCCCCCACTCCAAAGCATGTTTTTATTTCATGTTTTTTAATTCTGAGGACAGACTCTCTACCTGTGGATAGAATGCAGGTACCTGCTTGAAGTTACTATGGGAAGCCTGTGGAACAATTGTTTATAAGACATAAAAAGACAATTTCACCAGACTGTGCTCCTATACACCCTTGCGAATGCACAACACTGTGCTTTTCTAGCTGGAACTCTCGTATGTATGAAAATAAACATGTTTAACATGAGAACACAATTTTCTCTGTGGAAACAATAATACTACTTCTGTATTGGAGCTTGACTCACTTCTGGAAAAGGTTAAACAACTCTGGAAAGCAAAGAATTTCTCTCTGTCAATATCTGTAGGTTAGGATATTTCAGTCTACATCACATGCAATACCAGTCTGATGATTATTTAGTCATTTCAATAGTTTCTTAGCATGAGGTATTGAAAGAATCGCTCTAATATATGAAATGATATATATGAAATGCTGAATATGTTTTAAAATACCAGTTAAGCTGCTTTGCATTTCACATATTGACTGGAAGATGAAACCCTTGTTCTACACAGTGGTCTGATGCTGTACATTTCATTTAGTTCTTATTCTGCTTCAACTGTGTTAATGATCCAGTTATCGATAACTTAGGTTGTTCATACAGTTTCTTTTTTAAAAATAATCAAAGCATACTTCTTATCAATAATAATGGCTTGGGTTTTGGTTAATGATGGCATGAATTCATGCTAACAACAAGTACTGAAATGTTTAGAGAGGAATGAATTTTCTAGATTTACAAATTCCTGCAAATACCTGGACCTAAATAACTTTATTTCATTGGAACAAATGTATTGCATTTCTGTGTAGGGGGAATCAGTTTCTTTAACAAGAGTTCAAGAATATGTCCATGCCATGACAGAGGTTGAACTGTGGCAGTTGGGTTTTTGAGTGGCGTGTTAAACATTTAAGAAGCTAAAAGTTACAGAAATGTAAATGTGGTTGAAATTCTTCACCCAGAAAGGCTGCACATGCTTCCTTACTTAATACTGAGATAAATAACTGTCTTGTATGTGGGACCAAACCTGTTGGCAATTGAAGAACCTGGATCTCCCTTTTGAGTCGGGGAAAAGTTTTTTGTTGTTGTTGCTGTTAAACACTAGGGAAGATAGTATTGATTCTGAAGCATATATATGTACAGTATTCACACAAGTATTAATAAACTGTAATATTATTTTAACTTGTTATGCTAATGTTTACATTATAGAATTTTTAAGCAAATGTATATATAATTTTCTAAATACTTTCTTGTATTTTTTTTTAATATCCTGTGGTAATTTTGTTGTAACCTGGTTGAAATATGCTACTTTACCAAGAAGCAAATAAACAATAACATCTTTCTTGTTTGAATTTGAGCATCTTACACCTTATTTGTTCTATTCAGGGTTTGTAATTGCTTCTGTGATTTATGTTCATTTGTTTCAGTNGTTGAAATATTTTACCAAGAAGCAAATAAACAATAACATCTTTCTTGTTTGAATTTGAGCATCTTACACCTTATTTGTTCTATTCAGGGTTTGTAATTGCTTCTGTGATTTATGTTCATTTGTTTCAGTGCTTCTAGAATGATGTATGTAGGTATGAGACTTTGATTTGTTAAAGTGTTAATATTTCATCATAAAAGAAATAGTATTTACTGAAAGAAATGGTGAATATTTCAGTTTATTAGATAAACCGCTTATTAGATAAACCACTTACACAAACAAGAAGGGAACAATGCCATGCGAGTGCTTGTCTTGCATGTTGCTTACTGCAAAAAGTCTGTGCTGAAGCTACATGAGATCTACCAGGAATTAAATGGCATACATGTAATTTCAGTATAACTGGTATGTAACTACCGAGATCTTCACTTTTTCCATGTCTGTGATGCTGATTTGTGCTGGAAGTTCTACTCTGCCTCTGATTTTACCGTCTCTTTTTAGGAGTCAAGAATTCCGTTGCTGTTCTGAAGCCTGTCTGAAGTGTGCACGCAAGCTGATAACCCATTGGAGAGTGGAGACTTTTATGGCCACTATCTTCAACACGAAAAACTTATGAGGGTAACTTTACCTTTACCTTCTTTTCATTGCTGCAGGAGAGCAGGGGGTGCCTGTCCTCTGTTGTTTCTGCCCATGTACAGTGAGACATATTCCATGCTGCAAGCCAGGATCTTTTAGAAAAAGACACAAAAAAAAAAAAAACCAACTTGGATTTTTTTGTTGGTTTGGTTTGGTTTGGTTTGGGTTTTGTTTGTTTGTTTGTTTGGGGTTTTTTGTTTTGTTGGTTTTTTTTGGTTGTGGGTTTTTTTTTGGGGGGGGGTGTTTTGTTTTTTTTTTTGCAAGGATTAATCAAACATGCTTTTATTATTTTGTGCTCTTTGGCTTTCTTGCATTCATTTCTGACATATGTACATTTGATTTCCTCTTATTGAGCATTTGGATGTTAAGTCTGACATTTCCATATCCAGTTCATTGCCGGATGCTTCCATACCATGTGAAAACAAGCTCCTGGATTTGGATGCTTCATTGTAAAGGAAAATTTTCAATTGGAGGCGTGGGATACATTTAATCCATTTCCACCAAGCAGAGAAAGCTGTCATATAACAACACTCAGTGTTGGTAGATTCCTCATACTCGCAGTATAGGCTGCTGATGAAGTGAATTACAAATTTCCAAGCCAGTACCATTATACAGAGTTCTAATTAGTCGGATTCCTCATGTTAAAAACACTTGTACAGAAAGACACTTGCTGTCAAATTCATAGTGATGTTTAGGTACCCACATCTTTTCTAAGCTGTGGGAGGTTAGGTGGCTTAATAGGATTTAGCTGGCAGAACTGTTCTAATTTATGTTGGCAATCCATAGGGGTTTGTTGTGCCTGGGCAAACGTGGATGAGACTTTTTAAGCAATTCTAATACTGCTACTAGCCACTAGTAGTTGCCGAGTATAAGCTTTTCATATCCCAATTATTCAAAATACTCAGCAAAATTATGCTTAAAAAGTTGTAATAATTTCAGGCCATAGGGGTTTTTGTTTGTTTGTTTTTTCCTTTCTGTCTGCTTTAGGTATTAGACCACAAATAGCCTCTGGTTATTGCCAGGGACTTGCCTTCGCACTGTAGAAAGCCAAAGGTCTCATTGTACCAGATGCACAGCATTTCAGTACTGCAAAACATGTCTTAATGACTACTGGTAGTAGAGCAGCTCTGGGAACTACTGGGATGTTTTCCCTTGCAG